>NGKJ01000062.1:161668-184966 GCA_002162495.1 Myriosclerotinia curreyana | reverse complement strand
GGGGGGGAAGAGGGGAATGTAGTTAGGAAGAATGAAAGAAAAAATAAAGACAAGAAACAAAGGTTTATTGAATAATATAAAGTATAACTACAAACAAGCCTATCTTACATCTACCTTCATAAAGGGTTCAGTATCCTGGAAACCAACAAACAAATAAACTATGAAGAATAACAAATAAATTGTGGTGTGTTATTTGCCTCAATAGGTATATTGTTTAAACGAATCTCAAGCCTACTATCGAATCCATTCTCGTCCTATCCACAATCACCAACCTCGCCAACAAAAACATCCTTCACAACCCAAAAACCTCCTCCACAAAATCGAAAACGTCTTTCCGATCTATGTATTGGGATTCTTTGAGAGATTTGTGATGAAGCAGATACGGAGGACTTTCGTCTGAGGTTTCTTTCAATGTAAGATGATATTGGGTATCAAGGAGTTAGTTCAAAAGCTTCATTTGGAGGCGAGCTATCAAAGAGAAGGGAACAGGAGAGTGTGAGAATATCGAAAAGATTCTCTATTCAATGATAAATCCTTTGATTATCAATAACTCTGGCTAAGGATGCATAACAAGTCTTACACAATACCAAGTGATGAATGAATATGAGATAGAATGATTGTAAAACTTTCCACTGGCAATTTTTAGACGGTTCTTCTTGGAATTGGGTGCTTGATAATGACAATTAGCCGTTTTTAAAGAAATAAATTTGATGGAAATGTTTACCCCCTCGCTTATCTCGAGGCTAGAATAAAATCTTCACTACTTTACAATCTTGGATTAGATTTTCGTGATAGTTTGAGTATTGAAAAGATTGAAACTATCTTCAGCTAAAGCGGACATCTAAATAAGATTTTCTGTCATGTTTTCCCTGCAAGTAAAACTTCATAATCTATGCATTAGATTTATTCCGGTATAAACATAAGTATTCCAGATCAGACTTTCGTATTCCGGTATATTCTTATTAGTATTTAGTTGTAATGCAACAATACAAACACACTGGGAGTAGTATAGACTGTATAGTTTTATTCTAATACGCGCGAATTATAGTATTAAAAGCTTAATACGCGCCATCGTTGTATTACCGTATACTAAGTAGAACACTTTGCATACGGTAGACTCATGGAGGAGTGTACCGATTCTTCAGAATGACCGTATTCAGTGTTTGGGCTGGCTATATATTACTCGATAGATCCCCAACACCAACATGGCCTCCATCATAAACTACATACTATCACCAGTGTCCACACCAAGTATCCGAGAAATCTTGCAGTCTGTTACTACATCGGCAATACCTTCTGTGTCTACCATAACACTTGTAAGTCATCGATTGTGCTTCGATTCGAGTTATTCAAGTAGCAATCCCTCTTGAAGAATTTACTGTAAGCATTTCTTAACTCTTACTTCTGATTTCTCTCTGATATTGCTCCCAATCCAATCCCACTTCTAGATACCTAACAGTACACCTCAATCAGTTCTCAACACCTTCTACCAAGATGTGTTACCGTCAAATCATGCGTTACTCCTGTTTCAAATGCACTGGCAAAAATGGCGGCTACGGCCATGGCGGCCACGGCCAAAAGAAACTGGATACTGAATTTTGCGAACTCAAGAAAGTTGATTTCAAAGACCATGCGAAATATCTCCTCAATCCATGTCAAAAAGTCCACTTCCTTACGTTGCGAGTTAAGCAGCGCTGCCCCACGTGCATTAAGAAAGCATTGGCAGAGCGAGTGGCGGAAAGAAAGGAGAGAGAGGAAAGAGAGAAGGATGCGGAGAGAAAGGGGGAACGAGGGGAGGTTTTGAGGCAACTAAGAATGGAGGAGGATGAGGATGAGGGTGAATTCGATTTGTTGACTCCCAGAGTTAGTCAAGGTCAGTTCTCCGATCCTACTACTCCTAAGCCCATATCTGCCAACGCAGCTACATCTTCTATGTCTCAAGACGACATCGCGCCTGCTTCTCCTACATTTCGAGATGAAACCTCAGCGACTTTGCAATTCAAAGGAAGCCCGAAACTACTTAGCGAGACTCCAGGTAGCTTGGGTCTGGGAATTTATTTCTAGATCCTGAGAGAGGATGAAGCAGCCTGGGAACCTTTGAGTTGTCTATGGGGACGGAGTGATTGAATGGTTTAGGGTCCACGAGCTCTTATTTGAATGCGGAGAGTTAGGGGCTAGAGGACGTAGATAAGATGAATGGGGGGGGGGTGGATAGATGCTGCATCTTATGCAAAAGGCCAGCAAATCAGATCTTCGTCTGTACATAGTGTTGGCTACAGCCTTGATGTAACACATCACATCGTGATTAATCAGGGGCGAAGAGGCATTTGATATCAGACTAATAACTGAGACAGTGTTATTTGATTCATAATTTGCGAAAACTTTGTGTCTTAGTCGTTCCGATAAGCTAGAGAAAGGTCACTGGGAACTGCTTTCATATGAAAAATGCACTTGAACCTGTTAATCTCCAGCTCATTTTTGCTATCCAGTGAAACTTTTCATTGTTGTAATGTATAACCTTTTTAACAACCTAATCGAACTTTTAGATATCGCAATGCTCTAGGAACAAAAAACTATCTCATGCAATCAATCTATGTACTAAATTGAAGAATATGCCAGGTTGTTAACTGAGCAAGAGAGCCGCAAGTAAATAAATAGTCACAACACTTGCTGCATAGAATAAAGCTGCTGCTAATGTGTTGACGCGACTGCTTGAGGTAAACGTAGATTTCGACTTTCTAAAAGTCCACGAAGCATAAAATTGTCAAATCTCAATATTTAGACGGACCTCCAAAAACTCCACAGTGATGTAATCTTACAAGCGGAAACAAGTCGAAGCCTTTCCTGGAGCAAGAGGGGTTTAACAGGGAGCTATATATCGATCACTGGAAGATTTATTCCACGCATCAAGATGGTCAAATCTTGCCAACACTTCGACGTCAAAGAGAACCAGCTTTGGAATTTTTGTCACTCTTACAGTGATGATTGCGCAGTCGACAGATACTGGTAGATAGAAACGAAAAAGAGACCTGGTCTTTGCGTACTGGATGTTGTAAACAATGAGGGGACTAGCACAATAAGAAAAGAGACAGGGAATGAACATATTTGACTTTTTTAAAATTAAAGATTTATAATTTTATTAAAAAGTTTTATCGTGATATTATAAAAGATAAATTGAAATTTAAGATTCTTCAATATATATATAAAATAATAAATTTTTTACAAAAACGAGTTAATTAATTTTTATTTATAAAATATAAAGTTTATTATTAAAGATAATTTGAAATTTGATATAAAATTAATATAATCAAAACAATATTCTATTAATTCAAAGATATTAATATTATAAACGTATTTACTATAATAGGAATTGTATTTTTTATATTTACTTCGTAATAACTTTGGTACATTTTTAAAACGGAGGTTCCGGTCATTTGGGTCGAGATTATAAGCATCTTCAGGGTATATATAAGGTTTGTACGAGAACCCATATAGGCCTAGCGAGCTTATAAGCTTTAGACTTACTTTCATCTTCCAGTTAATTCTAACCTTAATTAGATACAAGCTTTAAGTCTCAAAAGCTTATTATTGCTTATTTAAGCATTAATCTATATAATCTCGGAACCTTCGTACCTCAATCTAAAAGTTTAAAACTCGCTTTCATTTTGGATAAATCTACTTTTATCCATTATGGTTAAGCGAAGATATTCTGGCCACTTATATATCTTCTGAAGTATTAGTTACAAGAGTATTGACTTTCATCGAGGATGATCCTCCGGAAAGGAAACATCCCGAACGCTTCTAGTGGAATGCGTAGGTAACCTACTGACTTTCTTTGATATTATTTATTCTCCTCGCTGTTGGTTATATCTTCATTTCTATTTCTCATTTTCCTATTTTCCTATGCCTGTGTGATCATCATAAGGTTCTTCTTATTGTTGAGAGAAGATTGTCTGTAGTACAAACAATTTTGGGTAGGATTTGAGACGAAAGCGACGAAATAACGAGTCCGCGACATTGGAAAAGACCTGGGGATCCATTGCGCGTTATCTATCAATACCGTCAAAAGAATAAAAAAACGTTCAAAATGCTCTGCACAAACAGACCCGAAGGCTTTGTATGTTCCCATATATGATCCCCCTCAGCCCTACCCCCACTGACATAATCTCCAGGGCCCAGCCTCCCACCTCAAGTCCTCCAGCCTCCCCACAACATGTTTTACAGACGTCATCCTCATTCCCCTCCCAACATGGCTCGCTCTCGCCTGCGTCCCCATCCTCTTCGCTCTAGGATTTCACCACCGCAAAACAAACTACAACCCCTCCACCGCACACCTACGCTCCAACATCCGCTCCTCACGTCTTTACTTTGCCTCCCTTATTATCTACTACATACTCATAGCCTGCAATATCCTCATGGTCACTCTCGAAATCGTGCGATTATCCCTCCTCCATTACGGCATTGGTTTATTGCCATTCGCATACGTCGGACTTCTTCTTTCAGCTTTCTTGTCTTGGACTGGAGGAATACAAGGACGTATAAAGTGGTGGCAGGGGATTAACATGATAGTTTGGATAGGAGGGATGGTCATGAGTATTGTGCAGGTTGTTGGATTAGACCAACAATACGGAATCAATGGGTTGAAAGGGAGTAAATATCCAATTAGCGACCAGGTCACTGATGTAGCTGTTATGGCGGGTGTATATGCCGTTATTGCATCACTGGAAGTATTACTAGAGATGTGGGGAAGAAAGAGGAGGACTGCAGCTTCGAGGGAGGAGAAGGGAGAAATGGGTGCGTTTGACTTTGGGAAGGGCGCAAGTGAGAGCCCCGTTGTGGAGGAGTAGTTCATTGTTTGGGATGCTCTTGAACTTGTACTTTTGGAGATTGGTTTTACTGGTTTGGAGTGTTGGAATGAATGCATTGGGACTATTTTTTTGGGGATGTGGTCACAGTATACCCCGGGTATTTACTTTTTGGTGGGAAATTGGAAAGAAGATAAACAAATTCCTATACATTTTCTCCCTACCTATACTAATAAGCGCATTTCGTGTCTGATCGTTTTCAACTAGGGGAGAGACCAGCTTAGTGTGATTGGTGACCTAGATTCAAGCGAAGCCGGTGCTAACCTCCCAGCTTACGTCATCGTTGAATGAAGCAGCACCATCAAACTTATCAACACCGCCGTTGCTCGCGGCGTAGAGCACATTGTTGTAGTGGCGGACATATCGTGTAGGATGGCTCCATGCTCGAATTGAGCTACCCGTGCCGTTCATGCCAGACTGAGGGCAGAATGTGGCATCTTCGTTGAACTGTTTGGTACCATCATTCGCACTTAGCATGAGTACGAAATTAGAGTGTCGTATGTAACTTCCGGTGGTATCTGCGGACTCAAAAGAGAAGCAGTCGCTGTTTCCAAGACCGGTGCGAACATTCCAGCTAGCCTGCTGTTTGAGGGCTGTAGGGCTAGATGATGTGACAACCTGGGTATTGACGGTACTTCCAGTGTGTGCAATGTAGCGTGTTGTGTAACCGGGCGTGGTGGCTTTTAGCGAGATCGGTGAATCGGCCTTGAGAGCTGCTCCGCTAGTCAATGACGTGGTGGCGTATTTGGCGGCTACGATGTTAGCCTGTACCGAGTTTTCGGTGGCATCGGATGGATAACCGGACGTCATCACACCTTCATAGAAGGTTCCCTGGGCGCTGATGCTATTATCACCGCCAATACCGAGGATGATAGCACCTTCTTTCTTCATAGGGTTGTAGCCAGCCGCATTTGGGCGCACGCCATCGTAATATGTTGAAAGCGAACCAGATGCAGCGTTACCTCCACGAAGCGCCCACTTGTTTGGCCCTCCCTTGAGGATTCCAGTGAAGAACCGGGAAGAGATCGATGGATCGCCGGTGTTAGTCTTTGGGTTAGCACCAGAGAACAGGCCGTTCTCAAGATCAGCCATCAACCAAGGACCATTACCGGCTCCTTTTCCCCAATACGCCTCGGTGCCAAAGTAGATGGCTTCCATATGACCGCTACCCGTATCAGTACTACTTGTCTCAGCATTACCGTAATCGAAACAGCAGCCGCTGTTATAATGAGTCCCATCGAGAACCGCGTACAGGCCCTCCGCTGCGTCACCTTTGGCTATGCCGTTAGGAGCATTGTTGCGGTAACCTGTACCAGGTGAGATGAAGACGCCATACGCCTTTTGACCATTTAGAGTGACTGGTGCACCAGTTGCGCTGGCTAGGTGGTCATAACCATTAGTATCCGGGCCTTTAAAGCCTCCGGGAGGTGCCTGGGTAAGGTGATTACCACGCCCGGATTGGTCGTAAATGATCGTGATGAGACAGGTCGTATTGGCGCAAAATTTGTCTTGAGCAGCAGCATTGGCGACACCGCCTGCGGATAATGGTGAAATGTTGGTCGTAGTCCCATCAGAACCGCGTTTCACCTACCACATCGGAGAGTTAGTGATCGCCTGTTAAGGGGGGTTTGGATTAAGGGAGTATGAATTGAAAGAATCAATTACGTACCTGGTAGAGTGAACCAGTGAAGGCGCTATACAAAGCTCGGGTAGTGCTGTGCGCGGCGACTGCAAGATTGTGGTGTCAGTAATTGCTCATCATGATTAAGATTGGGGGCCATAATTGGGTGTTAAGCTTACCGCAGGGAGTTCCACCAGATGAGTAGATGTCGCAAGGACCAGCGTGGACGAGGGAGCCCGTTGCCAGAAGGCCCAAAGCAGCCACGCGGGCGCGTTCGAGATTTGATCGCGAGAACATATCTGATCACTTTTGTTGGGAGAAACTTGGATGGGGAAGCCTGTGTGCGTTTTAAAACCGTCAACGAGATGCTCAAATGGTCATCGACGTCGAACGCCATCTCATAGAATTGGTGTCTGGTGTGTCTCTTTATACAATCTATAATTTGTGAAGATTTGCTTGCGTGCTGCCGATTGGCACGCATAGTGGATATCTACATCAGGGGTGGAAATACGAATAGATGCACCAGTATACTTAGTCGTCAGAATATCCGAAGACCAAAAGCTGAATGGAATGTTTTGTTCCACCTCTGATGCTCGAAGATGCCATTCCATGTGTATCACGAGGTTCTGCTTGGATAATTCTAGAGAGCCAAAACCCCGCATATTGGTAGGTGGTAGTAACAGAGAACGTGCACTCCATTCATAATCATTGGAGGAAATTCCCGCCAACGGATCTATTAGTTGCATAGGCCCTCAAATGTTGAGATGTACTACGCGCGCCAATCGGCAGAAGGCAAGCTGGTCTTAGTGATTAGATCTGCGGGGTTGGACGGCAGATAAGTTTGAATTCAATATGGAAATCCGGGGCCCCAGACTAGGAACAAATGCCGATTGAGTAATTTATGGAGTTGGGCATATGAAAGTCACGCAAACCTAAGTCCTTGTTGGAGCACATGCAGCTGCTATTTCAATAAATTGTAGTGCAATCAATTCTCGAGATAAGTATTATATTGTACATATCCCCAAGACCATTGATTGGCCCAGATGTATTGAAGAAATGTGGAGAAAGTTTGATATACCGCCGGTAGACAAGGACAATATTATTTGCCTACTACTCCTTAATACTTGTGTGTACGCAAAAGGGCCAAGAAGCTCGGAGACAAGGATAGAGTGGAGTGGAGAGGGGGTGAACGGTGAACCTCAAGTGTCTCGGAATCTAATTTCTCCTACGTGGTTCTACATGACTCTATAACAAGTTAGCCACCCTTTAAAGTTCTTTTGCCCCCTTTCAAAATTCAAATAAAGATACAATAATACCTCGGAATAACAAACTATATATCTCTGGTCCCCAAGATTTTTCCGGCGGCTAAATGTTAACACAGCTAGATACCTATGTCTTGCCCCACATCACGAGCGACGGGTCGTTCCATTTTGATGATCACTGCATCTATTTGAAACCTTAGAAGCTTCCGAATTTGGACTGCAGTTCAACGTATTAAGAAGTAACAACAATATTATTCCTACCGCAAATTAGGCAGGAAGAAAAGAATGAGCGAATTCAACAAGTTCATAGTATGAAGAGTGCCATCAACAACCATGGACAAGCAAGTCCTAATAATAGCCGTTCGGTCGAGGATAAAGTGCAGCTGCAGATTAGCGTTGGAATGCTGCAGTGGTGTAAGGGACACTCGGAGTTGCGTCCTTACGATTCTACCAAAATGCAAGTGTTGAGGTGTATGGATTAAGGCGAACAGCGGCAAGTGGCTGCAAGCTATGCTCAATCTTCTTAGAAGCGGCACCTACAAGTCGGCATTGGCATACCGCTGTCGGTTTAATATCCAATATGATCACTTATTTATGGAATTTCATTGGATGCATCCACGCGGGAACAAGTACTGCATCGGCCTTTACACTTTACCTGGTAAGATCATCCAAGTCGCAGCAACTTTAATTTGGGGAATGTAAGTAACCGAAATCTCAAGGCTACTCTTCTCCATGGTCATGCTTCACATCTCATCCTCATATTCCTCCGCGGGTTGAGATGTAGGATGCAATAGGCTATATCAAAGACTGTCTCGTTTAGTGTCGTGGGCCTTTGATAGCCACACTCGCACCAGAGATTACCGTTGCCGTAAAGTCGACAGATCTATTGTTCCGGAGCTGCCCACCCACGTGCTAAATGTTAGTCGAATTAAATCTGATGGCAAAGTCTATTTGGTTCGCAGCAATGAAAAAACTCCAGAAATACACAACGCACAATCACTCTCGGGGTGATCTAAGTCAGATGCCCATTACGACTACAACAGCCACCTTACCTGAAAGAGTGTTTGGAATCATCTTCACCTCCTTACCAAAAACCTTCCAAGTTGCTATAGCAATCACCTATCATCTGAAGATATACTATATATGAATAGATTTTCTTTGCATTGTCAAAGACAGCGAAAGTAGATTGGAACCTAAAAACTTCTTGTTGGATTCATCGTCCCGACACTTCTAGAATGGCAAAAGTTTACTCTTTCAGCTTTTTGAATATCGCTAAGACGAAAAATCGACAGGACATTGCAGTTTCTCCTTGCGCTTAGGAGACGATGGGGTTATAAATATGCTGTCATTATATGCAAATGCTTGTGCTCTTCAACACAACACCCATTTTCAATCTCTTTCGGTTTACCGGAGAATACTTCAGAAGCTATCTTGATATCTCTGATCAATCAGCCAAGGTTTTATGTCACTAAAATATTGACACACATGCCTATGTGACTTATATGGCATTTGATCAAGACAGCTCGGTTGAGCGGCCAATTAGTCCTACTGAGGTCTTTGGCATCGCCAGTCCTGTCCTCTAAGTCGCAAACAGACTCCGATGCGGAGTACTCAGTATTGGCAGATGTGAAGGGACAGGAGACTTGAACTGTACATGCGTGCAGGGACTTGAGACTTTGAATATCTGAGCTAATAGATATGGTTGTAATAGCAATGATTGTGGCTAAAAAGGGCAATGCTTGGGGAAAGAAATGGCGAATTAGTCAACCGGGAGAATGTTTCTTGGAAGTGTGTTAATATAGGTTAGGCGGTTCAGCGGTTAGGTACGCACTCATCGGTGTGTTAATTGCTACCGGAATGGATCATCCTTTTGCCCAGCACCTTTTATAAGACGTTTGATATTCATTCTTTGCCTTCAAGAATGGCCTGGAAGAGTGGCAAGTTAAGTTCTGAAAGTACCGATGGATGTAGGATAATAGATATTTGGTTTCTACACTGCATTCAAAGGCCTTGAGACGAATATTTCTTGCTTTCCTTCCGTGATGGCAAAATGAAACAATCTCTTCATTTGATGACCTTCTACCAATGAATCTCCGTGTCGAGATTTGATCTAATCTCATACCCATAGCAGCGCTCAGAAATCCAAGTTTTAGTCATCTTGATACTTGAATGTCCTTTGAAATTCGTTTCTTCATGTACTCGATCACGGAAATGCCCTCTTAGGGTTACCATCTCAAAAGTCCTTGGTTAACCTTTGGAATACCTTATATCCCCAATGGCTTGGTCAGGAAATTTACATTACAATACTTGGTTCTGGGTGTGTTAGTAGAGCTTAAAGTCCACACGATGGCGGGTGACAAAAGCTACTCTAAAGTTTCAGATAGACTCATCAGTAGGGGTGTCTAACCATTGCCATCCGAATACCTTTGCCCAATCCCTGGTCTGAATCCAATAGAGAACTGATGGTGTACCAGCTGCCTTCTTTCTTATTTACAAAAATGCTATGTTATATATACCAAATTAGAAGGCTGCGGACATCACAAGTACAATATCCCTCGTGGCGCAATTGGCTAGCGCGTTCGACTGTTATCAAGTATTCATGAATATCACGTTATCGAGAGGTTGGTGGTTCAAGCCCACCCGAGGGAGATGGATTATTCTTTTGCTGTTTTGTTCATGTACTGCTCTTGTGGTTGTATCATACGGTTCGTTGTTGGGAAGAGTGTTTTTAGTATGGTATATTCCTAGCGAAGAGCGAAAGAGTGGTCCGTGCACTCAAAAGCTTCAAATTGGTGGTTTAAGCCCACCCGAAGGACATATTTTCCGTTTCCTTTTTGTCCTGAATAATAATGTGGAAAGATGTGGATGAAGTGGAGAGACGAGAACGTAGCGATGGTGGGTAGGGTTGAACGCCTTGTGGAGTAACCTGTTTTGAAAGGTGGATCTAATTGGGCAAAGAAAATCTCCGAAGTGGATGCTCTATCAAACTTTTGCGTGAAAATTTCTCTTGGTCTGGAGCTACATGGGGTTTCGCCAGTATCAAAATTGATTAATAGCAAAAGAGTAATCATGTCAACCTGGGACCAATCAGCCAGTTGTTCTTCAAGAGACTGCTTCAGAAACGCCCAAATAAATTGCAAAAAAACAAAAGTGATGAGAGTGGGATTCGAACCCACGCCTGTTTCCAGACCAGGAGATTGTAAACAATCGTTTGTTAAGAGTTAAATACCTTAACCTGGCGCCTTGGACCAACTCGGCCATCTCACCTATTTGTTTGGTGGTTCAAGTTTGGAATATAAAGACATTGGCAAGCGGTGAAAACTGTGAGACGAGAGAGGGACTTTCTTCTCTCTCTACAACACTTCTCTCTACAACACCACCGCTAAAAATTTCTCCACCGAAGGACAGAAAACATATTCCTTACGAACTCCAATATCATAGATCCTAGCGAAATTCATGAACAAGACTATAGGTTCACAGCATAAAGGGTATTATTGATAGTGAGGGATTTTGTGGTGATATATTTCCATTCATTCGTTCATAAAGGAAGACCTTGTCCTCTTGAACTTTCTTCCGATGCTTGTTAAAACCCATCTACCATCCAAAGACTATGTATTTCCCCACCGTAACGCCTCGCTATTCCTTTTTATACCTTTGAAATATCATGATTCCCATTCATATTTCCCCGTCGTAGTTTTACCATATGCCCCGCCAGCAGCTTTCCTCATTTCAAGAGCTCTCTTGTATGGAGGAGCTGTTGGAGGTTGTACTGGATCAAGTGTGATGCGATCCTTTGGTAAATGATATGAAGCATCAGCATCGTAACCAGATAAATCTCCACATGCCAAAAATGGAGCTATCCATCTTCCTGATTTTCTGGATTTAGCTTCATCCGTAGGAAGTTTGGTTTCCCAGATTCCATCATCTCTTCGTATCGTTGTATTGACTCGATTTTCTGACCAGGTCCCATCGGAATTTTGTGCATGGCTAGTTGAAACTATTGGCTCTTGGCCAACAGCTGTTTCAACCATTTTGGATAATCTATCCCCAACGCCCATAGGATCTTCCATACTAGCTTTAAATCCTTCCGGAGGTTGGAAGTTTAAACAGACAATGAAAGCTTCTACACTGCTTGCACGACTTGATCTTGGTTTTGCAACGACCACTCGTTCAAAAAATATCTTCAATTGTGCGAAAAGAAGATCAACATTTCTTCCTCGAAAAATCTTAGCAACAAATTTTCCACCTGGACGAAGGACACAAAGTGCAAGATTCAAAGCCGCGAAAAGTAATTGTGATTGAACATAGATGTCTAGATCATGTAAACCTGTAACATCAGGAGCACCATCACTAATAACGAGATCCACGGGATTGGAGGCTTGCTGAGAGAGAGATTTTGGATCATAAGACGAATCGAGAGCACTTAGAAGTAATGGAACGGTCGCCGGATGTGTAATATCTGCTCGAAGTGTTATGATTCCTTGTAAAGGACTCATGGGTTGTAAATCGATAGCCACAATTTTGACATCCTTTTTTGGTTTCAATGCAGCCTCATTTGACTCCTGATTTTCCTCTCCTGTAGGTAGGGTAATTTCAAGTATATTTTGTCGCATTCTTGCTTCCTTATCTTCCCATGCTGCTCGACCGAACTTCTCTCCTTTGATCAAAACCCGAGATAGAACTTGAGACCAACTTCCTGGGGCAGCGCATAGGTCGACAACTCGAGTAACATTGGAGAAGAGATCGAATTCTATAGATGAGTTAGTCAAGTCGACTTTGGCAATATAAGACTGCACACAACAAGTCTATAGTGGGGTTTAATGCCTTCATCAAGTTGTAATAATTTGAAAGCACTTCGAGCTCTCCATCCTTGTTCTTTCGCGAGTCTGTAGTAAGCATCACGCTTATCCTTTGACGATTTTCCCATCTTGAAAAAGGGATGAAAACCTATGAATGAACAAACTTATAGAGAAGATTTGAAGTCATCGATGAATGATTGATTTTTGCGACAAGGCTGAACCACTAAATTTAGCGCGGGGCTGAAAGTCGGTAAAAGGCTAGATCAACAGGGGTAAGGTTAGAGTTATCAACGACAGGGGTCTACAGAAAAAAAGTTATCGATATGCTTTTCTAAGACGGACGAAGTTGATTCGAGACAATCAGGAAATATAAGAATTTTCGACCTCGAAGAATTTCAATTAGATATGGATACCAAACAGAAGAAGCGTTCTCATTCAGAGACCACCAATAGTTCTCAGAAAGCTCCAAAACGTCAAAAGATTCAGAAATCCTCCAAGAAGCAAAAGAAAGATGCACCTAAGAAACAAGTTGCAGTGGATTCTCTACCATGGAACGAAGTAACGATGCCAGATATGTTCGAGGATGCCGAAGGTTTCTATGGATTAGAGGAGGTGGATGATGTTGAGGTAATAAGAACTGGGGATGTTGTCAAATTTGTATGTATTCTCCGGTAGGAAGTATTTTCAAAAGCTCATTTTATTTAGGTATCTTCCCACGTACAGACTAAAGATGACGATGAAGAAGAATTCGAAGGCTTTGGGGAGGATGGCGAAGATGGTGAAGATGCGGAGACAGACAATAGCAGTGGAGTAAAGCCAATTCTGAAGCCTACGGAAGAGAACACGGGAAAGGAAAAACAGCAGGAAAAGGAAGAACAGCAAGGAAAGAAAGAGAAGATAGATAAAAAAGCAAAGCCCGAGGAGAAGGATAAAAAGGAGAATCCGGATGCGAAGGAAGAAGAGGGGAAACTACCAAATAAGAAGGAAAAGAAGCAGAAAAAAGAGAAATCGCAACAACAGCCAGTCGATATAGATGCTGGCCTCAAACAAGATTCCCTAAAGAATGTCTTTGAAGCACTCGAAGAAGATGCCGCAGGAGAAGTCGATGTTTCAGGTTGGGAAGAGTTAGATCTTTCATCGAATACTTTATCCGCATTATCAAAAATGGGCTTCTCAAAGCCAACTCCAATTCAATCTGAGGCTATTCCAGAAGTCCTAGCAGGTCATGATGTTGTCGGAAAAGCATCTACAGGTTCCGGAAAAACCCTAGCATTTGGAATACCAATAGTGGAAAAGTGGCTCGAGGCATATGGAGAGCTCGATGAGGATGAACTCAAGAAAACCACAAGACCGCCAACTGCTTTAATTCTATCGCCTACAAGAGAATTGGCTCATCAATTGACTGAACATATCACAGCTTTGTGTAAAGGTATGCCTACAAGCCCGTACATAGCTGCTGTTACCGGAGGACTCTCTGTCCAGAAACAACAACGTCAATTAGCCAAAGCAGATGTCATAATCGGTACACCTGGTCGTCTGTGGGAGGTTATAAGCTCCAGCAATGAATTGTCAGCTGGCTTGAAACAAGTAAGGTTTTTGGTCATTGATGAAGCAGATCGACTTTTGACCGATGGCCACTTCAAAGAAGCAGAGGAGATTCTAAATGCTTTGGATCGCACACAAGGGGATGAAGATGATGAGGAGGAAGACACATTACCACCCAGACAGACTTTGGTTTTCTCGGCCACTTTCCACAAGGGATTGCAACAAAAGCTTGCAGGCAAGGGCAAGCACTCTTTCAAGGATGAAAGTCAATCCATGGAGTACCTATTGAAGAAACTTAATTTCAGAGAAGAAAAGCCCAAATTTGTTGACGTCAACCCAATCTCACAAATGGCGGCCAATTTGAAGGAGGGCATGGTAGAATGTGGCGGAGAAGAAAAGGTAATTCCACATTAAACCACAAATGATATATATTTTGCTAACACGCTACAGGATCTCTACTTATATTCTCTCCTCCTCCACCACCCAAACCAACGGACTCTCATCTTCACAAACTCCATCCACTCCGTTCGCCGTCTGACCCCCATGCTCCAAACTCTCAACATCCCGGCCCACTCCCTTCACTCCCAAATGATCCAAAAAGCCCGGATGCGCTCCATCGAAAAATTCTCCCGCACAAACAACACCGGCTCAGTCCTCGTCGCCACCGACGTCGCAGCACGTGGTCTCGACATCGGAGGTGTCCAATTAGTCATCCATTACCACCTCCCCCGTACTGCAGACATGTATGTCCATCGCTCCGGTCGCACAGCTCGTGCCGCAGCATCCGGATCCAGCATCCTTCTCTGCTGTCCCGAAGAAGTAGTCGGCACTCGTCGCTTGGTGGCCAAAGTCCACGCGCAGAATGCTCTACATGGAGAAGGCAAGAAATCCAAATTCTACATCCGATCTCTCGATATCGATCGCCGAGTCGTCTCGCGCCTCAAGCCCCGCGTTACCCTCGCGAAAAAAATAGCAGATAGCGCGTTGGCGAAGGAGAAAAAGGGTCACGATGACGATTGGGTTAAAAACGCCGCGGAAGAATTGGGCGTCGAATATGACAGTGAGGAATTTGACGCATTGGGCGGAGGACGAAAGGGCAGGGGAACGGGAAGGAGGATGAAGGAGAAGGAAGCGAGGGGCATGAGTAAAGGGGAGGTGGGAGCCCTGAGAGCGGAGTTGCGAGGGCTACTGGCTCAGAGGGTTAATGTGGGGGTTAGCGAGAGGTATTTGACCAGTGGCACGGTGAATGTTAATGATCTCTTGAAAGGGGCCAAGGGGGAGTGGTTGGGAGAGGTGGAAGGTATTGGGATGGAGGATGATTGAGGTGAGGTGTGAGGTGTGAGGTGTGGTTTAGGGAGTATAGTATCTATTATCTATTATATCACTGCATGGTTACTGTTAATCGGATTATTAGCCATGAATCCATATAAATGCGATTCATCCATCCATCCATCCATCCATACACACACATACATACAACCAATATCTTTACTTATATTACTCATAACCCTTTCACTTTCAACTTTAATACTTTAATACTTTAGTAAAAAGGAGAAAGAAAAGGAGATATTATATTATTTATATAAAGCATTTAAATCCCATCCCTTTCTATCTTCATACATACATACATATACATATATATATATATATATATACCCAACTACTACTACTATCACTAATGTCAGTCTCATCCTCCTTTCACTATATATCCTTCTCCTCTCCTCTCCGATACCCGTCTCCATCCCTCCATCCCTCCATCCGCCTAATCTTCTTCCAATACCAGGTAAATATGAATGAATATTCATCCAAGGAGACTGACTATTCTTCATCAAGATGAATTATATTACATCACATCGCATATTATACCAGATTATATCAGACTACATCACATTGCAAATACATCACATCAACTTCATATTACAAACACATCATCACATTGCACCATACAATACATCCATCCATCCATCCATCCTATCAGATCACATTGCACCATACCAAAAAGCAAAACAGAACAAAACAGAACAAAACAAAACAGAACAAAACAAAACAGAACAAAACAAAACAAAACAAAACAAAACAAAACATTAAAAATACACATACACCCGCTTTGCACCAATCCCCCAACTCACTCACTCACTACTCACTCACTACTCACTCAAACCCTAACTCAAACCCTAACTCAATATCAAATATACGCTTACAATAATATATTCCTACAAGCCTAACCAGCTAAACACCCTCACTCAATAAACATACCCCCCCCTAATACTCCTTTCCGTACGTACGTACGTACACATGCATACATACCATCCACTACCGACTATCCACCATGACCCCATCCCCCCTCCATATTAAATCTCTCCATTCTTCCCTGAATACCAGATGATCCAATGAAACACTCGTGAATCCTCATAAGGCTCATTGACCATGATAGAACCAGCATGTCGCTAATCCATACCTTTACAACACCTTCATCTTCCATCTTCATCCTTTACGCCCTTTCCTCGCATCTCACGCCCATCCCCCCATCCCCATTTACCACCACACCATGACCCATTCCACCCAATTAAAGGAATAAAACAAATCAGCGCAGTCAACCCTCCCCTCAACACCCCACACCCCCTCCCCCCAACCAACCGACCAACCGACCAACCAACCAACCAACCAAATCAATCAGTGAGCCAACCAGCCAAAGCAAAAAAGAAAACCAATCAAATATCAAACATCTTAAACCCAAACCCAAACCCAAAACACCATCAAATATGCAGGGTATGATATGCAGCATTTCCCATGTCCTGAATCATCAAAAAAACAACCGAAAAAAAAAAGACAAAGCAAGCCATTTCCCATACTCCTAAAAAAATGCAAATGGGTAAAAGCAAATTTCGAGTAAAGGAAAATCCAGGTTCTCCCTTTCCACTGCTAACCTTCCATTGCTTGCCCCTCCGGTCCAAACAGAAGGAAAGATTAAACTGAAAAGGAACTTTGAATCGATATCGACAATGAATATTGTTGTTGTAAGAACAACCATCTCCCAGCCAAGACCGAACAAGAAGAGCAAAATTAATAGCTCAAATTTGCCTCATCCTCATCATACTCATCTTCCAAATCAATCTTTCGTTGCTCATCAACCCAATCCCTCGCCTGAATGCCCATCTTTCCCCTAACATCTTTTTGAATTGCCGAAAAGTATTTCTTCAAGCTTTTCAAACCCCTAAGGAATCCCAAATCTGGTTGATCAGGATGTCGAGGCGGACAATGTCTTCCCGGCGCTAGACAATCTTCTTTGATTGCACAATTTGCAAAATCGGCCATCTTGAGATCAATTTCTCTTCTCCTGCTCAGTGGCTCAAATGCATTGCTATCGGATTCTTCCTCTTCAACAGTTTCTCCATCATAGAACAGGAGAAGACTGGCAGCATAAAAGCGATAGCCTGGTAGACTTCTGATCAAAACCTCAAGTGTAGAAATTTTTTGAATGAGAGTCGGAATATGTCGTAGAATACTTCCATCATCAACACCATCGTACAAGAATCGGGTGAGTGCCTTTTGAAAGTCTGGCCCGGCTTTGAGATCCCTACCGAAATACTTGTCATGGAAAACGTATTTCTGAGTTTTCACATCCCAAACTTGTAGACCACAAACTCTAACACCCAGATCATGAGATGTTGTTGCCTCGCACTTAGTCCGTTGGGATTTCTGCTTCTTCTCAAGCGCATCGATGCCATATTGACGAGTACCCATTTTGAGGTCCATGATACAAGGCTTTTTCATGCCAGCTGTTAAATCTTCCAAAAGTAAGAAATATTGAATGCGTTGACCTTGTGTTTGAGCTTCCTTGGGATTGACAGGTCGAGGAGGAATGACAAGAGCGCTCGGTAATATCCTCGGGGCAACAGGTCGTTTCATCATGACACCCGAACCAGCAGAATTCAATTTCGGGCTTTCCTTGTCAGTTTCAAGCTTAGGTATTGGTTCCTCCTTGATAGGCGATGGTAATGCCTTTTTTTCACCGTTCGGTTCGGGATCCATTGCAAAAACATCCTCCTCATCTCCCTTGTAGCCAGCATCATCTGCTTCTTCGAAGTACTTTAGATTTCCTCTATCATCAGCTACTTCGGTAGGCCTACGGCGAAGCCCACCACTTGAAAAACGTCTCTTTGGTCGTTTTGGCGAATCTTGGGGTCCCGCAATCTCTGCTTCAGGAGCACTCGTGCCGGCCATATTATCGAATCCATCGTCAACTTCTCCTTCTTCACAATGGCCATTCCCATTTACGTTCGCACCATTAGTCGAAACTGGTGGAGCGGGAGTAACAGGTGTCATTGGTGTGAGTCCAGTCCTTTGTTCGGCTGCTGTCTTCATAGCTCTTGTGCGCATCGAATCCTTGGGAGGTTGGCCATCAATCAACTTGTTTGCTTGGGCCGACTTCAAGCTAGACTCTGAACTTGCACTTCGTAACGAATTACCATTCCTTACTGCTCGGTTTTGTGATCCTGGTTTCTTATGTCGATAGATGGGTATTGGTTGTTGTAGAAATGCTTCACCAAAAACCTTGTTCCGAAGTTCCTTATTGACAGTGGTTGCACCCCAGCTAACAGCATGCTTGTTTGATAAGGTTGGACGAAATGTGAAATCTCCGCTTGGTGGAGGTTGAGTTTGACTTTGACCTTTTTGCATAGTCTGACTAGAATCTTTGGTACTTGGAGCCTCAATGGGATCAATGAGATGTGGATGAGGTTGTAAGAAACTCTTTGGTATAATATGTCTATTGTCGGCAAAATTAACGGTTGCTATGGGAATAGAAGATGTTTTTAGTGACTGGCTGATCATCCTTGCGGGCTCTAGAGTCTTTTCAGAACTTGTATGACCATTTGTGTCGGTGGTAACTATTTCGTCTTTTGGTAGATGCCCATCCGATGCATTGGACTCCTGCCCAGTCACGGTATCTTTATCATCCTTAGGCAAAGCTTTTGGTCGTAAATGCTTCTTCTCCAAGGTTACATTTAGAACACCAATATATCTAAAATCAAATAAGATAAACGCATTAGTCAATGTACCACGGGTGCCTGAGGATGGGTTTGGTATGGTGTCTTGATGACGGCTCAGCTTCAATGCCAGAAGCGGGGATGAGTCAAAGAAAGAAATTTACACGTACCTGGGTAGAAATTTCATAAGCTGGGGATGCTTTTGCTCACAGATCTCGTAAAATTTATTTTCACCATTGTTCAATTCTTTGCAAACTGCACGGTTTGAGAATCTCCACATAGTTGTGTGACCACCGACTTGATGCTTGTAAGGTATTAATTCAACGGAGCCTTTAGACTTTCTAGCATCTTCTTGGTCTTCGGTGACATGGATCTTGGGTGTCAGCGCCTTAAAGCTGGGACGACGAAGCCTCGAAGAGGTCGGCGTTGCCTCAGGATCATCAGTCAAGGACTCTTCACAAGTTGTGAACCCTCCTTCATCGTATGATTCTTGACTGGGATCAGGAGTATCTATAGGAGTAATATAGCCATTGCTTTCTGCTGTTGACTCATGTTGCCTAGGAAGACGTGGCGATGGCAGTGGTTGTAATTTACCTTCTTGATTGCCATAAGTGTTATCTACTTCACAAGATGGGACTCGATGTTCTTCAAGCCACTGTTGTGGATCTGAATCTTCTGATTGAAGTTGATCATTATCCCCAGCCCTTATAACAAGGTCTAGTCTTTCTCCAAGGCTTTCTCCTCTCCGTTCAGATGCACCGTGAGTAGTCTTATGAGGAGTCTTGTGAGGAACAAATAATGCCGATGAAATCTTCTCCTCACCAGACTCATTACCTTCATCACGACTCTTAGTCTTCTCCAATTCAACTCCATCCTCGATTATTTCTCGATCTAACTGAGATTTTCCAATTGAATTATCCTCGCCCGAATCCGACTTTGACTTCTCAGATTCCGGGGCTGGTATGCTTCCCGAGAATGAAGACCCTTTGGCATTACCAGGTGTTAAGTTGTGATGCTTTCGTATATCAGCCAGTAGCTGTGAAGGCATTCGTCTTACTTTGTCTGGAGGCAGCATTTCAACAATGTATGGATCAAAGTAATCGATTTCGGCAGCAAGTCCTTCAATGGCATTGGAGGCAGAATCGAAGCCATGGTTATGTGTTGACGACTTGGAGGTCATGTTCAGGGCTGCGAAAGGTGACAATGCTTCACCCTCCAGACCGGCGGTTGACTTTGTTCTTGTGTCCAATTGGCCAACTTCTGGTATGCTGCTGATCCTAGCAGAAGAATTTGCATCTTTCTGTTGGTTTCTATTCTTATTTTCCCGTTTCTTTATCTTATCTTCTGGCAGACCTTCTCGAAAGAACCGCAAACTATGACTTGCCTTTCGGCTGCGATTGTTATGCTCGATCCCCGATAAAGCTTCTGCGATAGCCTTTTCGACTTGACCACCCTGGTCGTCGTCACCTTGTTCGCAGATAGACCAGGCCTTCTCTACAGGTGGGCTTGTTCTGGCATCTCTCCATGATCGATAACTGGCTCGTACTCCATCTATAGGAGGGTTATCTGAAAGAGACCCGACTGGGTCTTGCAGAGGTGTTGATGGTCGAGTGATTATGCCGGTATCGCCAGGATTGGTCGAGAAAGATCCTTTTGGTAAATCCTGAACTCTTTTCTCTTTGGCCGTTCGTTCAAGAGATGTTCCTCTTCCCTTAGCTTTTGCATTTCTGAGGTATTCCCGGTGACCAGAGAGAGTATTGTTGACTTGATCCATATCGAAGAGAAAGCCAGTGGATGTAGATGGAGTTGCCCCAGCACTGACAGGTCTATTTGGATTGAATGTAATAGATGCCGTACCAATAACCATATCGTTCAATGACTCTGCCAACGATGCAGTTCTTTCATTTTGGTATTGATTGTTCGAGGTAGGAGGATATGGTTGTGATATGCTTGAGGAAGTATCTCGAGATGTGCGAGAAGTAGGATCGATATGGGTTTCCGCGGATTCTTGATGAACCGTGGATAGAGCTTGAGTTAACAAAGAGGTTTGAGAAGATTTGGGTGATCTTGGTGGCGCGATGGCCCATCTTTGTGCTTTATTTTGATCGTCATCCCGAGAAATTTGTTGAACGTGCTCAGTACTCACCGGAGAGGGAGATGGAGAGGTGTGTGTGGCATTTCTGGAGTCAGTAGGGGAGTTTGACATGAGGCGCACATTTATCGAATCCAGTGACAGTGTGAGAAAATGATTCGCAGGTATTGAACCTTTTTCTCAATAATGGCTTGTGCCTGGAAAGATAAATTGGTTAGGAGGGGAGATTGAGAGCCAAGGATCAATCAGGCAAGGATTTACGATCAGAGGAAGATGTAATGTTTGTTAGAATATTCTAAGAAACAACAATAGAAAGATGTTTTTTGAACCTAGTAAACACGTGGGATGGAATTCTGTTTGTTTGTTTGTTTGTTTGTCTGTCTGTCTGTTTCTCTGTTTCTCTGTTTTGTCTGTCTCGCTCTGTCTCTCTCTCTCTCTTTTCAGAAGATAAGGAAGGAAATTCTATGGAATTGGATGAATGGGATGAATTGGATGAATTGGATGGAATTTCTGATTTTTTCTTCTTCCTTTGCTTTGCTTTGCTTTGCTTTGCTTTGCTTTGCTTTGCTTTGCTTTGCTTTCTTTCGATTCCCTCTTGTTGTTCTTGTCTTTTTATTGTATTTTTATTTTAATTGCTTCTCTTGATTTGTTCTTTCCCGATTATATTGATTGATGCGATGAGAATTGCGATGAGTGATGTTGATATTGATTGATTGATTGATTGATTGATTGATTGATTGATTGAGTGAGTGAGTGTTTGGTTGTGTAATGTTGTAATGTTGAATGTTGTTGGTTGGTTGTTGTTTTGTTGAAAGAAAGAAGAAGAATAATAGGTAGGTAATGTTAAGTAAAATGGATTGATGAACAGGATTGGGTTGAAAGAAAGAAGGTTAAAAAAGTGGATGGACTTATTAAGACCCTACTTACCTACTACTCCGTACCTAGTACCTACCTAGTAAACCAGGACAGGAACCAAAAGATGAGGAGTACAAAGTTTTGAACAAAGTATTTATCTATTTATCTACAGGCTAATATTAATATTATCTATTTTCTTCTTCTTCTTCTTCTTCTTCTTCTTCTTCTTCTTCTTCTTAAGAAACTGGAACCTTTTTAAACCTTGAAAATATATGAGACAAACCAAAGAGAGGTAAGGTAAAATGTACCGGAATCCCGGTATAAGCTGGAGTTGGGCAGAAATATACCTTGAATAAAGACGAATGAAGATGATGATCATTGGGTATACTTCTTCTTCTACTTCTTCTTCTACTTCTACTTCTACTTCTACTTCTACTTCTACTTCTACTTCTACTTCTACTTCTACTTCTACTTCTACTTCTACTTCTACTTCTAATTCTACTTCTACTTCTACTTCTACTTCTACTTCTACTTCTACTTCTACTTCTACACTTTCACTCCATCTGCACCATTGAATCATGAAAAGGGTATAAGGCTGTTATACAAAAATCGTTGGATATACAACAGTACAACAGTACAATAGTAAAGGTAAAGTAAGGTCACCTCAAAGTCTGATTGATGATTCCAGAAGCCAATGAGGTGAGTACCGGTAAGGTAGATCTTTGATAAGTAAGTAGATCCATAGATCCATCCACATCCATCATCCATCCATATCTCCCTCCATCTCTATCCCACCACACCAATTTATCAAATCCATATCAGTACTATGAAGTATTAGTATCAGTATCAAGTACTCTATCTAATCTGACTACTAGCAGGTACCCAAGTTGACGCGGGTTCCAATTAGATTAACAAGGCTTTCTCTTGAAGTTCCAAACTATCTAATCGTGAGTGGCCTCATTTTCACTTTCTTTTAAGTTGAAACTTATACTTCAGTAAGCATATATTAACTTACGTTTGTATACAAATTTACATTTCAACTTTTTAAAAGTAAAATTATTTGTAATTTTTGAAAGTTGTAATATAATTATAATAACTTTTAATATATAAAATTAAAGAGGTTTTTTATACAAATTTAATAATATAATTTTTATTATAATATAATATTTAATTCAAAAATTATTAGTAATATAATATTATAAATTTTGGTGTGTTTTAATCAAAATGTAAATCAAAATTTTTATATTTTTTAATAATATTTTATAATAACT
>NGKJ01000062.1:53730-138239 GCA_002162495.1 Myriosclerotinia curreyana | reverse complement strand
AAAAAACTAAGACTAAAATAGCATCAATTCTTGATTTGAGACTAAAATAACATATATTTTTTTGAGACTAAACTAATAACATTTTTTATTTAAAGACTAAATTAATATATTTTATATTTTAAATTATATTAATTTTTTTTCGAGACTCAAATAACATCATTTTTTTTAAAAAAAAAGACTAAAATAACATCATATGCTATTTGGAGTCGAAATGGTTATTTTATATGTTATTTAGTGTATCGAAACTTAAAATGATGCTATTTCGGGTATTTACCGTTGTTATATAGACTTGATTGGCAGTCGTTCCCTCTCCTGTTAGAGCTGGTGGGGTAATTTGAGCTGGTAGGGTCGTCTTTAACCGCGCGCTTCTTCAAAACCAAGAGGTTCCTGACGGCGCATGTTTCTGTTACCTAGTTGGTGACGCTTTTAGCCGAGAAAGGCATAAGGAATTCTTATCATTGATTGTTCCGGCTGAAGATTTGGATCGAACCCCTCGGTTTTCCTCGGGCCGATCATGACTCATTCCGCCAAAGGCTAACGAGGGCGCTTAGCAGCGGTCTCGTGCCACGACCAGTCACAAATACGACGAAAACATCCCCATCGCGTCGCGACTGACCAAACTCCGAATCGATTGATTGGGTTTCGAGTATACAGTATCCTGCCAAAAATCGCCCCTTGCAAAGCGAGCACTTAATCGCCGTACGCGAGCAAATCAAATCGGCCGGCTAATCACCACGCCTTGGATGCGACATACCTGGGTTCCTGATGTTGAGGGTCGGCCAGCTGATGGCCAAAATTTCAACCATCAACCGCTTGCGAAATGGTAACTCTTCGAGGTTATCCTGAAATGTCAGGCGTTTCCTCGACAGAATTGAAGTCGCCTCGTCCGATACCTCCAAAACGCTCATTCGCAGATTTCGATGAGCCTGACTCTTCCTCATCACGACCTAGCACGACGAAGCGATTCCGAATTGAGACTGAGATAGCAGAGCAGGAGGCCAAGGTAGGTCAATATCCCCTCATACCAGTCAACGACTAATGAAGAAGTTCCTGCAGACTGTAAAGCAACAGCCAAAGCCTCACCCTCTCAAGCGTCCACACGCATCATTCCTCGAAGACCTCGTCGACCCGCTCCCTTCGAGTCCTGCTCCAAAAAGATACCGTCCTGAGTCTGTCGATAGTTTTGTTACCCAGTGGGTCGAGTCTGCTTTAGGATCAGAATCCTACCGAGAAAGACATTGCCGGTCGGATACTCTTCTTGGTCACTCAGACGACGATATTATCCCCAGGAGACTTACCAAATCGGCGCCGAATATGGAGTACAGACGGGATGCTGATGGATTCGCTCTGCCACCGACGCCTGCTTCTACCAAGTTACGTTCGTATAGAGCAGATGCGGAGGACGACTCACAGGTGTCTTGGCAAGGCCCATCAGTCACGCCATCGGATATGAGTGGTGCCTCTGCTGGTTCAAGTCGAAAGAGCCTTGTTGAGGACCCCTTTTACCGAGTTGCGAACTTGGCTGAGAACAACATCTACATGCGCTCTTCCCGCGAACAATACCCCGAACATATCGCCAATCTCGTTGATGAAATACGCATGGACCGTAACTCTCCAGGTCCGTCTCCAGATCAAATATGGCAAGATATGGGTTTAGAAAACCTTGAGATGGGCACTGGAGAACCCGATGTGGAAGATTACTTCAGAGGCAAGATTTTCGCGAAACCGGCACCACAAGACAGCTTAAAACGTATCGACAAAAATCCAATGGCCAAACAAGTTGTCCCAAATGTCGGGTCGAAGCTTAAAGTTAGCACTCCTGTGCCTGACATGCTCTATGGATATAACCGCCTTGGAGCATTTCCTCGACAACAGGCTCAACTTCGCTCTATGGGGAATGAGATGGTAGCTAACACTCAGGACTTGATATATCCGTTTTTTGTCATCGAGTTCAAGGCTGATGGTCCTGGAGGGTCTGGGAGTATGTGGGTGGCGACGAATCAATGTCTTGGAGGCTCTGCATCATGCGTCAACATTGCCGAACGCCTCAACCGCCAGTTAAGGCAATGCAATAACAAAAAGATCACGCCCATTGACAGTGCTGCATTCAGCATCGCCATGAACGGCACGGAGGCGCGACTCTACGTATCCTGGAAACATGATGAGCTCAAATACTACACGCGAAAGGTGGATAGTTTCTTGCTTCAGAAGCCTAAAGATTACGTGGAGTTCCGCAAGCACGTCCTGAATATCATCGACTGGGGCAAGGACGAGCGCCTGAAAGAGATTCGAAATTCATTGGACAGCCTCGAGGAGAATAGGAAGAAAGCCTCTCAGCAGGCCAAGTCCCGCCCACCGCCTTCGTCAGATGATTCCGCAAGTAGCAGTAGTCAGAAGCGCAAATACTCATCGTCTCGCGGACGCGGCGGCGGAGCAAATGAGTCATATTGGAAACTGGATGCCACGTACAACCGTTATTTCCATAGCGACGCGGATGGAAATATCACCTGGGCGGAAGATGAGGGACAATCATCCTCAGCGCAGCAATAGCGAAGAGTGACTACGGGGCAATCCATCTCTCCTTGCAACGTCGTTGGGTCATGCGTCCTCGAGGTCGCCCGAAAGGGTCGCGCCGCAAGCTGCCATATTATGGAGCGGATAAGATATTCTTCCTATGCTGAAGTTGTCACCCTTTGGATACTCCGACCTTGAGGATTGGCGGTTGATTTGAGCATGCTCTTTACGAGATACCAAAATATTCAGTTCATCATGTTCAAAGTTTCACGCTTAATCAATACACACACCCTTTGCGCATGCTCGTCGTTCTTTCGTGCCGTGCTCACAGACGGCTTTAAGGAGACTCACGAACGGGTCGTGCTACTCCCACAGGTGGACGTCGAGACCTTTCAGGTTTTTGAAGGATGGCTATCTAAGCTCAAGCTATCCGAGTTCAAAGATTTGGACTGGCTGTTCGATTGTAAGTCGCCGGTATTCGAGGATCTGGATTGATTGACAGGTCTTGCGCGCTTACAGTGATGCGATGCTATTGCCGCGAAGCTGCCGCTCAACTGAGTGCACCAGCCTCGTCCTCTCCCGAGAGGATCAGGAATCAAGGGATGATATTTGACAGCATTTCAATCTAAGAATTATTTCAAATCCCTCAATGACCTGCGTGAAGTGATGCAATTGTTCCTGTGGTAGTCTTGTTGGCTTTTGGACATCTCTGCTTCACACCACCATAAGCTGAGATTCGATCCAAGGGTAGACGACAACCAACTTGGACTGATTCTTTTTTGATGTGAGAAACAGCCAATGATGCATGTTGGAGGTGTTCGATGAGCTCGTACTTGCGGACGGTGCCCACCAATGTAGCCGTGTTCCAGCACGGTCCATGAGACGACGAGCACCTTCCAGATCTGAGGGGAAGCCTGCTGCTCCTAAAGCTGCTCCATCTGAGGCGTCCCATAATTGGCACCTGTTAGATCTGAGGGGATGCTCCATTATGGGCTACTCCTTCTGTGAGGGGCCACAATCGGCTGGTTCTATGGGAGCTCCATAATCGGCTCCATATCTCCTTGACGAGCAAGCTTTTACATCCGATACGAAGATCCGCAATCGGAGATTAGCGAGCATTTGAGAGGAAAGAACTATAGCCCATGTCCATAATCAGCTGCTATGTTTCTTACCACTATACCAGCAATTACGTCTTTTCAAACTTGCGGAACATATATGGCTTAAGCCAACCCCAATTGTACGAGAGATTCTAGAAAATGACCAAGACCAATGCAGGCATGGAGGTAAGAAATGCGTTGTATTCACTACATGTTACGATTACTTCATATCCCATTACTCAAAAGTGAGTGACACCCAGAACAAAAAATGACCCGTCTTTGCAATCTGATTGAGAGCCCGTCTGAATCCATCGCAATCTGAATTCTTCCCATCCCTATTGCACCAATGCGAATCCGTCCCCACCATAGATCCATCCCCAATAATCCTTCCCTATTGTGATCGGTCCCCAATGTCATCTATCTTTCGTAAGCCTTTTATTACCATCTGAACCGCAGTATTGGAATCTGGAGGCTCTGGTATGGCGCTCTAGGGAAACTAATTCCGCAGACCTGGCTTCTTAGTTGCTTGCCTGCTCATTTCGTCCTAGGCGGAGGCCGTCGTTTATAGGGCTCATATCGGAATGCAGTCTGGACACATCGGGCGTCGCGATTCCAGATTCCCTCTCTACATTCTGCAATACTCGAGGCATAATATTGCCGCCATCATACTGAACGACGCGGTCCCATGCACTCAACGACCCGCAAGGGCTCCTGAGCCAAGCCTTAAGCTCGTGCAGAAAGAGTCGGGTATTCTTGCGACCAAGAAACTCCTGGATGATGTCCTCAGCTTGGCCGGCACTGCCCTGAATGTCCATCGTCTTGAGAATGGCGACGGTGTACTCGAGCAAGAACTCTGCATTACTGGCTCTGCGTCTGCGGACGGGATCATGGTTATGTGGTGAGTCGCCGTCTGCATTGAGAAATTCGAAGACCCGCAGCTCGCGGCGTAGCCACATTCTGGCTCGAGATACGAGCTCGGGGTCCGTCATGAAGAGTTGCGGTGACAGCTCCCTGTATCTTGATGTTGTAGGTTGTCGCCTATTCGAACCCACGTGAAGAGAGTAGAGGTTATGCCGGTAGACGAGACGTCGTCTCTGAATAGCTTCGTCTTCGTACACCGATCTGCTCAAGTCTTCTTCAGCCTGGCCATTGGACGTGTTAGGCCCTCCGGACCGCTCTGGGAGTTTGTAGACCTTTCCATACTCCCCATCCTCACCCAGCTCGTATCGGACTTCGTGGACATCACTCTTGCATAGCGGGCAAGTTGCGTGCTCTTGCAGCCAGGTGATCAGGCAGAGATAATCGAAATTGTTATGTTGGCAAGGTTGTGCTTCGCACTGCTCGACCAAGTCGTCAAGACAGATTACGCAGCATTTGGTAGCCCCGCCGGCTGCTACCGACGAGATCTGTTGAAGAGTATGTTGTAGGACTTGAGAACGCAGGTCTTCGGTGCTGGGTTCCATGTCCATGTGCCCATGCGAGCAACTGCGGCACAGGGTCGTCGTCAAGCCGAGATGGAATAATCAAGTTTGCAGGAGGAAGAATCGATTCTGGAGCACGTGTTGGGCAAGAGTGGCTATTATTAGAGTTGCAAGCGCACTTGAGGAAAGAAAGGAAGGAGGAAAATAAATGTTTCGGTTCAGGAACGTTGTCTGAAGGCGGTGAGCGGCGGCAACATGCCTTAAGATCCCGCGCAGTGCCTTGTCTGAATTGGGCGGCTTGATGTGTCTCCTAAGAGTCGCTGCCTGAGCAGTATCCCCGCCTTTCTAGTATATTAGCAATTGAGTAAGCATTTGATAAGTACTACCTCGGTGTCCTGAAAAGAAGGGTTACGTGAAAGTAGGAGAACAATGACAAGTCGGGAAGATCTCAATATTCTGAAGGGAACGCGTTCAATATAATGATGTATGAAACTCTAGGCAGCCTCTCATGAGGCTGGAGATATGAGAAGGGGGTGAGAGAAGTGAGGCTGGTGGCGTTGGAAAAGGGCGTCGACTGAATTGGGCTTAGCGCACAAGGGTTGAGTCAACATCTTCAGAGAAAAGCTGCGACAGAATCATCCGCAACAACGCAGCCATGAACGACCTCGAATCCCTCGAACTGCTCTCTCTGATCTCAAAAGTGACCTCAGAGCTGCAGAACCATCTCGGCATCAGCGACAAGACTATCGCCGAGTTCGTCATTGCCTAGCATGCAGAATCCAAATCCCTAGACGAGTTGCAGAAGAAGCTGGAGGCGATGGGCGCCGAGTTCCCTTAAAGCTTGATCGAGAGTATTGACCGCTTGGTGAAGACTATGCACCCGAAGTACAAGAAGGGGAAAAGCGCAAATGGCAAGGCGGAGAATGGATCGCGCAGGGTGGAGGAGAAGTCTAATGTTTTCACGGGCCTTGCACTGCCGGATAAGGAGTTACCGTGGCAGGACTATGTGGATGCACAGGAAGATAAAGGGGCAAATGGCCGGACGGATGCCATAGATGATACTCTTGCGCTGTTATGTAGTACTTGTTACATCCCATGTTTTTATTTCCAAATGGCTCACATGTCTGCCTCGTTGATGTCCATCACCACATTCCAAGTATCGAAACCATCATTTATGAAGATGTGAAGATAGCGTTGCAACCCAAGTTTGTTGAGTACCGACTCAAGATCCATCGGGAAGTCCATATTGGCGAAATTCATGTTGGGTAGATCCATATTTGAGAAATGTTGGTCGCAAAGTTCTCGATAGCGAGATGGAGGGGCTCGACTCATGAGGTATAACATGGAAGCACTGGTAGACCCCGCCGGAGGTTTCTCCGGTCGTGTGCGACGACTACTCTTCCATCATATACAGCCCTGCGATATTGTTGTTATTAGCAGTATGCTAGCCGTTGAATACATCCGAAATGACCTTCCAACGCTAGAATACCAAACGACTGGAAACGTCATACCAGCAAAAGTCTGTCTCGAGCGAATACCTCGGATCAATAAAACCAGAAAACCCAATGATATTTTATCAAACCACAACGTGTGACAACACCAGCGACCCCTCACCCGCTTCTGTTCCCATCTCAACTCTCCCAGGGCGATAAGAACACTGCATTGCTAAAATATGGCGTGTTTAGGGTGGGACATCGCTAGCCAGCATGCTGCAACACAAGCCCAGCACTCTCTTTCCAGAAAAATGAAAATGATGTCACTACCTAATCACCGCTACCATGTGACATTGCATCTGTTGTATCTCGGGATTTTTCTTAAGTCTACAGAAGCTCGCATATCCGCAAATCGGAGCACTTGTCCGAGACCGACTACACAAAGGTAGCACAAAAAGGACGATGCATCACTAGTTTTCAAAATCTGCTGGTTTGAGTAGAAAGAAGCCTGCTGTCCTTTTGGTGCATCTATATGTCGATATGGAATCTTTTGTTTCCATTTTGGAAGGAATAGAACAGCCGATATGGATTGAATCTTTGAATTAAGTGTTGAATATTTCAAATGGATTGAAAGAACCACATGAGTTGGATCCCTGAAATAGATTCGATCTTTGAATCTCCCACATGGATCGAACAAATCAAATGAGTTAAATTCCTCGGATGATTTGCATCAATCACATGAATTGAGTCTCTCAAATCAGTTGAATCTCTCACATAAATTACATCTCTCACAGAATCGACCCTCTCAAATCTCAAATTACTAGAATCCTTCAACCAATTCAAATCTCCCAAAGAAACAAATCTCTAGATTGTCATGCCGATATTGGAACAAACAGGAAGCAGCGTTTTATAACCAAAGAACCTGGATACACGACCTCATATGAGATGCTCTAAACTCAAATCTCAAATCTCAAATCTCAACCTCGACCCAGCAAGGAAAAAATATTCAAATCCCAAACCTTGAGACAGTATGTACGTACCGTACCTCACGAGAAGAACTTGACGCGGCATTTGACGCTCACGGAAAGAGCGTGTAGTGAATCATTCATCATTCTATTATCCTTTGATCTCTCCATCTGAGCATCTCCTCTACCAGCATCTAGCCAAATCGAGCTTTATAGATATCCTTCCTTTCTTCCTCTTACCCTTTCCATGCTACCTTAAATCCAATTGGGTAATCAAATCGTGTGCGTACAAATAAGATTAGATTTCATCTAGTATTGTCATTATCCTCCACAATCACTGATGCTCTCCCTCCTCGCCGTCTTGCTATCCCCACTCGACTCCTTCCTCCCTCAACTCCTTTTCCACTCATCTACCGATATCTCCCCAGCCGACAAAAACTATAAACAAGCACCCATCAGCCCACTCCACCCCACCGTATCATATGATGAATAAAAACTAGGATATCTCTGTACGAGCATAATAAAAAGTGGTGCCCCCCTTCACCCGGGAATAAAAAAAGTAGCAAGAACCAAGAAGCAAGAAGCAAGAAGGCCATGATGATCCGCTAGTCTAGCAAACAAGCAAAGCAAAGCAAAGCAAAGCAAAGGAACGTAAACACCCAGGCCGTTCACGGCCATTTTCGTGTCGTTTCGCTCCCCTCTGTGCAACACCTTCGCCGATTCAAAATATCAAAAAAGCAAGAATGGTCTTTGGCGACGCGAAGAAAAACATGAATAAGTCGGAAAAATTTGTGGTATCTCGTAAAATCGCGGGACATTAAGTACAAGGAAAATGAAACGCGAGCATTGCAAAAGCAAAAACATCGATTTTGGACCTCCGGTTTGGCATCGCATCCACAAGATGGTAAACCTTGTTTGTGCTGGATGCTCGCAATGCTCGCGGGGTAGCGGCGGCGGGATATTATGGCAAGCGAAATCGCTTAGAAGAGAAAATTACAGTGCCGTGAAGTAGATATAAGTCATGGGTAGATGTGAATAGATCGTAGAACTGCCAGGAGAATCGTAGCAAGAGAAGTGCAATTGGAGGATATTGTTGGTGAAGACTTCGAATTTCTCTTTTTAGAAACAATTCAAACTGCCCTTCTTCTTCTTCTTACTACTAAGAGCATTCATACGTTCTTCGAGATGAGCCCTTGCGAGCTCTGCCTCTTTTCTCTTGCGCTTCTCTTCTTCGACTTGCATCAAGCTCCAACGATTCTCCTTCTCCGCAGCGCCATTCTTGGCCTTTTCTTCGGCCGCTTTCAGCTCCACTTCCAATTCGTTGGCACGTCTTCGCCAAGCGTCACAATCAGCTTTGACTTTGTTGCTTTGTCTCTCGAGATCTGTGAGAGCCTCTTCGAGAGTGGATGTAAGTTGCTTCTCGGCGAACAAGTGCTTTTCAATAGTGCGGATGCGAGCCTCTTGATCCTCTTGAATTTGACTAGCAGCAATATCTTTGCTGTTGCGGCCATTGAAGATACCTTGTGTGGGTATCGGTGCGACTGGCGATGTTGGAGGAGCAGGGCCAGTCTGTGAAGTTCCTGCAGTTCCGGGTAATGGCGGTAGAGGAATTATTGGAGGTGGTGATGGAAGTGAAGTCACGGATGCAGACTTATGAAGTCGCGAGGTGATCGAGTTGGAACGCTTACTGTTGGGGTCGGATTGCAAAAACTCGTCGAATTTCGACTATTTGATTGGTTAGATATATCATAAAAGAATTCACATTTAGTAGCTTACCTGAAGAGTGGCATATTCTTCCTTGATTGCATCCAACTCCGTCTGGGCACGGAGAGCATTGTTGTTGGCTTCGTCCAATTGAGCGTTACGCTCGGTTTGAAGTGTAGATAGACGATTATTAGCAGCTTGGTGCTCATCAAAGTTTGAAGCGAGTTGGTCCTCAAGCTCCTCTACTAACCTCGAGTTCTTCTTGTTCTTATTTTCGAGGTCGTGGAGCTCCTTTCTTAAAGCGGCCAATTGGTCAGCAACTGTAGCGTTTTCATCCTTCAATTTAGAACCTTCAGCGGTCTGAACTAAAAGACTAGCCAGTTCCGCCTTGACAGTTTCGAGTTCCTTCATGATAGTATCATTGATCGTAGATAGTTCCTCCGTATACTTCTCGAGTTCGCCCGCTCTAGTTTCTTCATGGGAAAGTGCCTGTTGTTTGGCGACAAGATCAGTAATGCTGTCTTGAAGCTGCTCTGTGCTGACATCTACTCCAAGTGCGGAAGCTACTTGAGTAGCGATCTTTGTCAACCCATCACGGGCCTCAGCAAGCTCGCTTGAAAGTGCATCGATGCTTTGCTGGTGCTTGGCCTTTAAATCGCCTAACTGGACCTCGTAATCAGCGTGACTGCTGGAGTGTATTTCTTCAATCTCCTTGGCATGGTTCGCGTGCAACAGGTTTAGTTCTTCTTGGTGAGTTTTGATAACGTTCTCAAGCCCGGCGATCTGATCTTCTAGATGAGTAACAAGGATTTTGTGACCTTCCATCTCCGCGGATACGACATTGTTTGATTGAATGGCCTCATCAAGTTGTTCACGGGTTGATGCATGGGCTTGCTCGAGCTCAGCAAATCGCGTGAAGTTTGCGGCAACGGCAGCCTTGTGTTCGCCAACTTCTCTTTGCAAATTTGATATATGAGCTTGATGTTCTTCGATTTCACGGGTCCTCTGCTCTCCACTAGTGGTCATACTCGACAACTGTCGCTCCAACTCGGATACTGTAACCCCGAGGGTACTTTGAGAAGTATGCATGGTGGTCAATGCAGTCTGATGATTTCCTTCCCAAGTAACAACTTCTGCCTTCAGTTCTGAGATTTTGCTTTCATGGTTATCATCCGCTCCATTGGCCTCTTTGTCAACGGAGTCGCCATTGATCATCGGGTGGGTATTGATAGAACTTCGAAGGGATTCGATTTGTTGAAGTAGCTCCGTTTCGCGAGCGGTGTGAGTTTCCTGAAGCATTCTAACTTGATTCTCAGAGTTGATAATTTGGTCGTGCATGGCTGAGACTACCGACATATCCATAGGCGATGCCTTCATGCTGGATCGCTCTCTAGCAAGTCCGCTGATGATAGTTGTCTTCGTATCTAATTCTTTCTTAACCGTAGTGATATCCGCCTCGAGCTCCTGGATGCGTTCCGACCGGGTATGTAACTCGTGCATTGCAGTATTCAAGTTCAACTCAAAATTGGCCATAATGTCAGGATTATGCTCGAAATTCTCAGCTGCAATGTTTCTTAAAGATGCAAATGATCTATGAGCCCGATCGATGATCATGACGTTTTGACTTGACTTGCGACGTATAACAGGTGTGGCTGAGCGCGGCGATGTAGCTTCGGCATTCATCCTCGCCTTTGATACCTCCGCCTTGAGCTCCTCCGTGCGATCAAGAGCCGCCGTGTATTCTTCCTCTATTTGGGCGTACTTCTCGGCAAGTTTGGCATATTTTCTAGCAAGTATCACTTGTGCCTCTTCTTGACCTGAGCCTAAATTTCTCAAACTTTCAACTTCTGCCGTACTCGTCGCGTCACTGGCCTCCTCTGAGGCTGCTACTGACTCCGACTTCCTGGTCACGGCTTCAGCATCAGACTGTTCTGTGGTACTGGGTAATTCCCCAGCTGAGGACAATTCCGATGAGAGCGATCGCGAGGATGAGTATTGTCCTCCACCCCTTAGCTCGTTCACCCTCGCGTCTGCTAAAAAAGAAGTTGATCTTGTCGTATTAGCCGACAATATAGAATCACGTGCACCGGGATGGCGAGCTTCGTCAACAGCGTCTTGGAGTTCTGCCAATGTACGAAGAGCGTTCTCATACTTAATTGAAAGGAGATCATATTCGCCAACTGTAGCCTCATGTTCAACTTTTAGGCCGATGAGTTCTTGAGTAACGCTTTCTAGCTTATCCTCGACAAACTTTGATTGGGCTGGGCTTTGAGGTGAATGCTGGCTACCAATTTCCTCACTCAGCGATTCCAGGTAGGGTTCGGGCTCAATCGACTCCCCACGATCGGCAGGGCCATCAGTTTCGGGTCTGCTGCCATTTGCGGGGCTCACCGAAAAATCCTCTTCGCACTCATTTTCGGTCTCTAGAATGACATTCTCTTGATTTCTCCTACTTGCAAGGCTTTGCCGACGGCTATTCATGTCAATTGAAGAAGATCGTTTGCTATTCGGCGCTTTCTTATCGTCGCCATTCTTCCCGTCGTGTTGGATATTGTCTAAATCATAAAGCAGGCTATCCAACTTCCCAAGACTTCTTTGGCGTTCAATGACGTGCTCTAATCGATCGATCTCACGTTGCATCATCTCCGCATCTTGGCCGGCCTCGGCCAGGCGTTCCTCAAGAGTTGAGATGTAATCTTCCGAGGTGGCTTCATTTTCGCGAATGCGAGCAATCTCTTTGCGGAGCTCCATTACAACTGCCGAATTTTTGTCTTCGCCTGAAGTGTGGCCTTCGAGCCTCGTTTCTAGGTCGTGTAAATAATTTTCGGTATTAGCTTCTCGATCAATCAACTTTTGCACACGTGCTTGGAGCTGTTGATTGACCGTTTCGGCATAAGCACACTTAGTTTCTTTTTCCAAAAGTTGGGTTTCGGTATTGGATAAAGATGATCGAGTGTTAGAAAGAGAATGTTCAAGACTTTGAATTGTCTTTTCGTACTCGAGGACCACTTGTTCAACCGCTTCGGCAAAAGAGTTGGAGCGTTTTAGTCTCTCTGTGGCACTGTCACCCAACGTATTTTCATGGGCCTGGTTATCAGCAACTTCCCCCTCCCGGGCTCTAGCTAGTTCCGATATAAGCTTAGCATGTCGTTGACTAAGGGCCGTGTAATTCTCCTGCGTGTCCAGTAGCTGATTATGTAGTTCCACTTCCCGTTCGTTTTGTCGATCGGGCCTCTCACTCGTGGGTTTGCTACGACGATCACTCCCGCTTTCGCTGTTCCTGATTTGATCCCGAAGAAAAGCGACTTCAGCTTTCAAGCGATCGATGACAGCTTGTTTATCGCTCTCGTCTGAAACTTGTTGAATTCGAGGCTTACTTTGGATTGCACGGGCGCGCTGAGCGTACTGAACTGTATTCAGAGTTTCGCTAAGGTGGAATTCGGCCGGAGTAACACATGCAATCATATAAGTGATCGCATTACCTCCGAGTGAATCCTGGAGCAATCTAGTGAGCTTTGAGTCTCGGTACGACACGTGGGATCCGGCCTGACGGGATGATAATTGCGATATAACTTTGCCCAAACTGGCCAAGCCGGCATTGATGGAAATACCTTCTTTGGCTCTGTCTCCCTGTGCGCCGGTATTTTTTAATCTCTCACTACCAGCTAAATCGACAAAATGGAATTTGCTGTCAATTGTGACCACTTCTGCACCAGTCATGGCTTCTAGTGGAACGGAAAATCTCTTTTCGGCGCCTTGTGTCCCTTTCGTTTTGCGCTGGATCAAATTTAAACTGAACACAGCATGAGATCTTGAAGATTTGGCGTTGATCGCGGTTGCATCAGTTTGGCGAATCATAGACCCGAAATTGAGTGCCGCCATGAGATCCTCCACACTGTTGACCTCGACTTGGTGTAATCCAGTAAGAATAATATGACCCTTGGTGTTCTCTCGAATATTGACCACCTCTCGTTCATGAGCTGGTGTATGTTCGGGAACTAACAGATCTCGCAGCTGCTCGTTATAAATTTCGAGATACGTTGCCTTGAGAGTCCAAGTTTTGTCCTCCATCGACACAGCAGCAGGAATCGTGGAATACCTCTTGGGGGCTCTTAGACCAGTCATGGAGTTCCGATTGGATTGCTGCGGTTTCCCGCCGCCGAGTTTCTCAAATATTGCCATGGCGGCACGTGGAATAACACCTAGATAATCGTACATATATTAGCATCTTCCCCATTTGAGCATTACCACACGTTGTGCAGCAGATCGATATCAGATTGAGTGCGACGATTTTCGAACTTACCCATAACCTCGGATTTTTCTTGCTCCCCTGAACCCGATGTACCCATTGTAAAGGATTTCCCAGCGCCGGATTGTCCATATGCCAGCATAGAGACATTATATCCTTGAATGAAGGCATTTGTACTCTCTACCAAATAATCCCAAATTCCCTCCTGATCCACATCTTCACTAAATACTCTGTCGAACACAAATATCTTCTTTCCCTGCGGAGAATCGATTGCTAAGTTCGTGGGGGATGTAACCTGTACCATAGGTCGCTGGAATCTTTGTGGGATGAGGTCGAAGCCAGGATCGGTTGGTCGGAGGGGTGGTCTCACTCGCACAGCTGCAAAAGAAAACATATTAGCCTTTGCGGGAGACACGCGAGATAAATCGAGATATCCATACCAACTTTAACAGCAGTTTTGCCATCTTCGTCCGAGGCTCGACTTCCCCCAGTCTTACTGCTCATGCTCATCCGACTATTCGATCTTGGTGCTCCTCTCATCATTGCACTCGCCGGCCGAGGCAGACTCACCTGGGGCGATCCTGGAGGAGAGCTGGCCATGGCTCTACTGGAACCTTCGTTGCGACAAAATGTATGGGTGACCGAGGTGTATTATTATGTTCTTCTGATTGTAGATAAAATTCGATTGTGTTTCGATACCTAAGTAATTAGAAGTTGTTGGAAATAGATATTCCCCAACCCAGATTCATCGGTTGGAAATTGGCAGAAGGAGAGTGAATAATATAATATTTGAGGAACCAAGTATTGCGGATTTTATTTCCTTTTCCACTCCTGTTATTGTCCAGGATGTATAATGCTTCCTTCTTTTTCGTTGGACCAACCCAAAAGGTAAGCGAAATGTTGGAGATAAACACGCGTATGTCGTCGACCGAATAGCAACAAGTTCTCTTATATGCTTTAGGGCATGCAGTATTGATGTAGGCTTCAAAGGTCCTGGATAGACAATAATGTGTGTTACAAAGGGATAATTAGGTATATAAAACGATTGGGAGGTTGGTTTTAGGTCAGATAGAGAGAGACAGTGTATATAGGTATTAAAGGTTGGTTCCCGATATTTGCGACCGACTGTGGAAGAAGGATGTGAAGAGTAGTGAGTAGGTAGTGGAGTGAAAGAATTAGAATTACGAATTAGGGAAGATTTACACAGAAGCCAATCCTTAAGCTTTTTTTGTTTTTATTCGATTTCAAGCCGAGCTTACTTACAGTACAAGTAAAGTGCCTCCTTCAATCATAGGCTTGTTGTTGTTGTTTATAGTAGGTAACTTTATACCTTTATACACCTTTCTTTCGTTTCCATTAAGTTTAGGTTCAGGGGTATTGAACACTATAAACGCTAATAAACACTATTAGCAAGGCTCTAGAATTCATTAAAAATTCACTAAATTAACTAAAATCAACTAAAATCAACTAAAATCAACTAAATCCATTTGGTCCCGGGAACCTTCTTACGGAAGAAGTGGAAACGGACAAGAGGCCTCTTTGCCTCTTATCTTTTACAGTACTAGGTACTGGGTAGGTACATACTGGATACTGGGTACCATTCATTCGGAAATTTGACAAGGGAAGAATACGGAGTACAAAGTAGTTAATCTTTCAGCCTTTCTCTTAATTGGTTCTTATTATTATTCATTATTCATTATTCATTATTCATTATTGATTATTGTTATTCAGGTACAGAAGTTAAAAGTTAACAGGGCTAACCATTTGATGGCAATCTTAAATGCCTAGTAGTGATATTACAGTATCATCACAGTGTATCATCATCAATGTACCTAGCGCAGCCAATAATTGTAAAAGTATCAAAGCTGTCACGTAGTCAGTGTAGGACTCACTGTAGTCACTGTAGTGCACGTGTAGGAAGGAGTAGGAGTGCTTTGCCTTACCCCCATCTCTCTTCCCCCACCCCCTTTTTCGTATGCACAGCACACATTAGTACAGACTTGCATCTGCCTGCATCTGCATCGATCTCTGGAGTACATCTGTTGTGTGACCTAGAAGTCGATATGAAAAGTATTGGGCGATTAGCAATCGCCTCCTCTCTCCCCTCTCCCTCTCCCCCCCCCCAGATCCTAGAAAGCTCACGAGGCAGCAAGGGGCAAGATGTATTTAGAATTTTAAAGTACTAATTTTCAAAAGGGGTTGGGGTGGATTAGGACTTGGACTCTCTTTTGATCTTACCCTCTATAAGGATTTACCTTGTTGAGATTCATAAACTTGTAGGAATTATTAGATCAGCCCTCCATTTCAAAAGGGGACTTTTACTTTTCTTTCGACAGAGTGACAGAGAAAAGTTCAGACGATACATTATTACCAGTATCTCGAAACGCCGTTTGATAAGGAGTGAAGGAAGGATGAAGATAGCGAGAATGAAGGAATATTGAAGGAAGCGGCACGCCGTTTGATGTGATTGCCATTAGACTTAACCTATTTGAAGAACTTGAAACTGAACTTACTGAAGGCTAGATGCTTTGGTCTTCTCCACTCATTATACTTTTTTCTACTACTCAGCCTAAAATTGGTTCATTATTATCTAGTCTAGGTAATCGACGCATCACTGTTTTTGGATTTCGGTTAACATGAAAAAGTTCATTGTTTATACTTTTGGGGGCTAACTACTGTTACCCATCGCGCTAACAATCTTTTAGGGGGGGGGGGAGGAGTTAGTTGTGTTTACCGGCTTAGTAATGTTCGAAACGGATCTCTAAGACGCCTTCGTCAACATACGTGGGTGGAGGCTTATGAAGACCCCGAAAGACCCTACACAAAGAATTGAGGATCCAATTCATATCTGCTTGTTGAGGTCTTCTTACCAGCTTCTATCTCAATACGTCTTCTGTTCTCTTCTGCATCGGTTACCCCTCAAGCTCACATCATCTGCATCGGGAACTTTTACGCACATGCATTACGACCTGCATATGATATACATGCACGCTTTGATATAGGTGTCGACGAGGCAGTTACTTTTGCTATATGCCTGGGTATTCCAATATATGGAAGTATTGGTGCTATCATTCTGGGAACAGCCTTAATAGATACTCATTATGGGTGCTAATGCTATTGATAATGCTAATAGTCAGAGACTTTCATTCAGAAACGGAATTTACGGCACGAAAATCGAGAATCTCTCCAGGTCAACCGGAGAATAATAATTCAAAACATGAGTCGGTTGATGAGGGTAGACAAATCATTCTCAAGTCTCGAGTACCTGGTTTCAATTAAAGAGAGAATTATCATTACACAAAATTCTCTCTTCACACTACCGGTGTGACAGTCTCTTCGTATAAACAGTCGCTTGACAAGTTGCTACCACTCTACTCGTCACTGCACCTCTTCATCACTTTCACCGTCTTCGAAATGCTTGCAAAAGCATAGTTCCTGCAGTATGAACAGCATGGACCTAATACTTGTCCAAGCGTACAATACTAGACTCAGCCCGCGCCGCGTCGCGCTGTGCTGTGTCTTCATTCTTGATTCTTGAAAGTTGAGATTATGATCTACTGTGCGTATTACCAATCTCATTTACGAATCACGATGACCTTAAGCTTGGCTCAAAACTCCAAAAGAGGTGTTCAGCCTCATTTATCTACGCCTCAAATGGTCTCTAGATCTAAACTCGGACTACCATTGTTATCAGACCGGCGAACAGACGGGATCGTCGACCACTCAACCGTCACCGCCATAAGTCTCGTATGATTTTTGACCTCTTGATCCTATGCATTACACTTCTGGCAATGATAACCAATGTCCAGGTTATGATTACACTTTAGACAACTACTCCATGATACGCGCTGCGTACGGAGTACAATCTTGACTCTCAAGGATGCCATGTGAATGTCTACAGCAATTCATGATGCGTTCCGAAAAGCTACACGCGGACCGAAAACCCTTATATTTGACATCAAGTACAGTATACATTGTCTTCCATTGGTATACACTCTATGGACCATCCAAGTGGATGTCAAAGTATAAGTAATAAGGTGGCATATCGAGCCGAGATGCATAGAGACGCATACATAAGCATGCTACTTCACTATCTATTGATCCAAGGGGTCGAATGCCAAAAAACCAGGGTATCAAAGTTGTTCCTTGTCAAGGGCACTGTGATAAGTCAGGGCGATGGTTGTACCGTTACACATGCATGTATGAATACCGGTAGCGAGCGCAAAAGTGCACTGAAACCATTCCCAACTTCAAAAGTCATTTTAAATTCCACCTTCAATTGTATTTATCCCAATTGTCCTTTCATCGTTCAATTTTTTTGGTCTAATTCTATCAGCATCAAACAAAATGTAGCATTACAAGTATATGTTAAGTCGTTACATTTAACTTTCATATCGTTCTATATTCTCTACTTTCATCTAACTTCCATATTAATCCATCTCCCACCAAAATCAAAGCTTCCTCTCAAGTACACTGCGAAAGAAGTACAGCGAGGAGTAAAAATATCATCATGCTCACAAGAACAATCTTCAGCCTCTTTACTATTGTTCACCTATCTTATGCCTCAATTGAAAACGCACACACTAATCTTGCCATTCAGCTACCGAGAACTGAAGTCATTTTGACCTGCGCCCAACTTTCTACCAGATTATTACTCATTCGGATACCCACCGCACATAGTTGGCATTCTTAATTATTTGTTGTTGAATCTGATTAGTTAGGGAATCGTTGGGAGAAATGTGAAAAGTAAATACCACCCTCATTCCATCTCTCAAATATCCCTTTTCACCTCTTCACCATCTCGTTCACCCTCACATACACTCCGTGCCCATTTTAATCCAATATTCAAACCACCCCGTTCCGAACGTCGCAGCGGTAATGAAGCGACACAGCACTATTTCCAACCACGACCACCCTCCCCGCCCTCCCCCAGAGCCTTCTTTCCATATCACAAAAGAACAACTTTGCAAAAATCGTCTCAACTCTTCTAAGTTGTTCTCCTTTTCAACTGCAATCTCGGGGTAGATATAAAAGTCAGATATTACTACGCCCGTAGATGTGTGAGGGTATACCTGTAGATACCCTCACACATCTGCGGGTACGGGGAGGACTTTGATATATCCTCTAAACCTGGGAGGTGAAAGGAGCTTTCGAGGATTAAAATATACATATACATATACATATACATCCATAACAAACAAAATAGGTTATGAGTAAAACATAGCACTGCAATATAGTCGTATCACACAGATCCAGAAAACATTTACCAGCTCCCAAAAATCCTCAATAATCTACATACATAGCTCTCGATTGATCCTTCGCAAACTACATAATCATATATCTTAACTTGACTCCATGATTCAAATCCGAAAGTCGAAGCAAAGGAAGGTATTCCAGGAATATTCTCCCATTCAACCTTCATTTCTATCTTGTTCTATCCGTCAACATCTTTATACCTTTCCCCTTCCCCTCTTCAACCATCACCCATCACCCATCAACCATTTAACCTAGGATAAAACCGACCCATGTTATCTAGTATCAGCGTCACCAGCTTTTCTACTCCCAACTTCGCTCAACTTTACTCAACTTCATACTTTGTGCATCGACTTGGAAATCTTCTTCTTGATGATGCTCTTGATGATGCTCTTGATGATGCTCTCGATGATGCTCTCGATGATGCTCTCGATGGTTTTCAAACTTGATCAGATCTCCTTGAGTACGGGTTTAAAGTATTTGAAGGATTTGAAGGATTCAAAAGATTTGAAGGATTTATGGATGGAAATATGGAAATATGAAAAAAAATGAAGCTTTTGGGAAGGATCTTGAGATATGGAATTCTTAGATGGGCAATAAAGTTTTGGGGGTAGGGGCTAGTGGTTGAGAATGGTTGGGGATGGTTGAGAATGGTTGGGGATGGTTGAGAATGGTTGAAAATGGTTGGTTGATTAGGGATGGAGGAGGATCAGGATGGAGATAAGGTGAAGTGAAGTGAAGTGGAAGAAAGAAAGAAAGAAGGGTGTAGTGAGGGTGAGGGTGAGGTGTGATTTGGGTTGATATATCAAGCTTACTAGGCATGGATAAAACCAAATAACCTATTATCATCATGAGATCGAGAAGGCAAGAGATATTTAGAAACCTCGAAAACCTTGAATACTGAATTGGCCGGTCAGATGAAATACGGCCTCCTCCATAACTCCATCAAAGGTATTATTCCAATAACGCAACATCCTTTGCTATACATTTATCTCCGCCACATCTCTAGTATCCAATCCCTCTTTGAGTTGATTTTCAATCTTAGCTAGAATAGCCTTTTTCCACACCTTGTATGCGGCCCTCTTCTCGTCTGATAGATAATCTACTTTCTTTTGTCGCATTGCTCCGAGTCCGTATCTCATTTCGTGTTCTCGAACATGAGATCTTTCTCCGTCGTCTAGCGCCTCTTCTCTTTCTGGATCTTCGTTCTCATTGTCTAGGCCGTCCACTCGAGCGATGTTTTTGTACCAATCCATTTCCAAGCATCCCTTGTCGGCAATCTCCGTAATCCAATCATTAACATCTCCCGCATTACGAGTTTCCTCTTCTCTATCTTCCTCATCCTCGTCCTCGTCCGGTAAATCCCATCCTTCCCACCCCCCATCTCCAACCTTCCTCCCTACCTCCTTATCCCTCCTCGCCTCCCTCAAAATTTCCAAAACTGTTAACCTGTTCTCCGTAAATATATCATCATTAACCTCCTCCCTCAATTGGGCCCAAACAAGACTCCAAACCGCCATCATCATCGCCGGCCACCTCCCCATTTTCTCCTCCCCCCTCCTCTCCTTCTCCTCCTCCCAAAAAATTAGACTCTCCACCCCCGCCAACATATGCGGCGTCGCCTCCTTCATGCCCATTTTCCCACAGAGCTCCCGCCCAACTGCACTCGCCCATTTTGGGATTTTCGTCTCATCTCTCTTCTCATACCGTAGTCCTTTTTTTGGAGTGCGGAAACTTGCCAGGCTTTTGCTTTTCGACGGCGTGCTGCGTTGTGGGAGTGGGAGAATATTTTTTATAGGCGTGTCGTTTCGACCTGGTGTGCGTTTCTTAGAGGGATGTGCTAATGAGGATTTCCTACTCGACGTCTCATTCCCACTCCCACTTCCTTCCACCCTCGCTCGCTTTCTCGGTGTCGCACTAGCCAGCGAATCTTCAATATATGCGTATAATTTCTTATAAATACTGGGTGCAAGCGGAGGTCGAGGTTCAATTTTGGGCAGATTCAATGTTGTTTTTAAACTGGAAATGAATTAGCAGACAAAAAGTGAGATAAATGGGAAGGGTACAAACCGTTCACAGGCAAGATGGGCACATGCATAAGTCCTCCCAATCTCCTGGTCTGTCTTTAATGAACATTTCACGCGCGATTGGGCGATGAGGGAACTGGTTAGGTCGAGAAGTTCTGGGGGAAGGGCGCCAGAATGTCGGGGAATGAGATTGGAGAGGACAAGAGAGGTGGCTTGATTCATTTTGTGAGCGTGGTGTTTATTCAATAATTTCAATTGTTCCTAGAATGAATCTCTGAATATCTTAAAACTTGTGAGAGATTGATGTAAATAAAACATTCGCTTCCGATCATTGATACAGCAGCTCAAAAAATAAGCTCCCAGCCTCGTAACCAAACCCCTGTCTAATCCTGCAGTGACGTCGGACTCCGGAGCTTACCCCTGAATTCCGTATCACAAGGATGTGATTCCAATTGAATTATGGCAACATCTTCTTCTTGCGACAAACGATACCTTTCATCACAACCACATTAAACGATCTATGATAATGACTATGGGACTGGGTCGGATAGGTGGATTTTTGGCTTGTGTGGGATTGGTTGTTGCTCATGGAGGTGTAGCGCATCAGAAACCTTTATCTGTGGACCCAGATGCGGATTGGGGTACTAGACACATGGCCGGTGAGACTCCTTCAATCTTTCCCATCCCGCCTCTTGCAGAGTAATTTTGGGACAATTGGCTAACGCAAAAGTAGAGGAACATCAAATAGATAACTTTGATGCGGGAGCCTTCTTCGTCCTGCACGATTTCGATAATAATGGCGTATGGGACGAAGCGGAAATCCTGAAATTCTACGGCATGGAAGACGAGACGGCAAAGGATGTGTCGCAGGAAAAGAAAGATGATTTGTTGTTGGAGATATTTAGGTTGATGGATGATAACGATAATGGACAAGTGGAAAAGGAGGAATGGGATAGGTATTCGGGGGGTGGGGGATTGTTACCGGATTTCGGGTTGGGCCCTGGTCATCATTGGGATATTGAGACGGAGTATGAGATTCATCATTGGCAGAAGTAGGTTTTCATTTTCTTGTTAAGAGAGGGAGGGGGTGGATGTGATGGAGAGTTGAGAGGATATTGGGTTAATGTGAAGCAGATACCACGATGAGAATTCCAGCGAAGAGGATTTGACACATCCAGAGGATATTGAACATTTCAAGAAACATGATGATTTGGAAGATGAAGCCGATAGAGTTGCGGCTTTGGACAAGATGTCCATTGTTGAGCAGAACATTCCTAATAAGTTTAGAAAGGACAGGCAATAATTGATTGTGTTTAGAGTATAGACATGATGTTAAGCAACTAGATTTGATACCAATTAGACTTGTATCATTACACAACCCTTTGATTTTCCCAGTTCTCTGGAAATTTGTTGTTATTTGGCTTTTAAGTTGTATTAATGGTTGAATGTGCCTTGTCCGCATTATAAGTTGTGCTTTTTGGTTTAACAGTATTTGGATTGTCCAAGCCAGATTGAGGAAACTGGAATGTTTATGATGCTGCCATATTGCTGATGTATCGTTGGGATATCATTTTATTTTCAAAACAGGCAGAGCTGTTATTACAACAACATGTTTCTCACATTTTTTCTTACAAATTGGCTGTCTAACTGGGGTTGGCGATTGTAGGTTGGCGATTGTAGGTTGTCTCTTCCATCACTCCCTTTGCTGTTTTGTTCAAATAAACCCCTAAAAATGCGACAAGTCTCGGAAATTTCAGCCTCTTATAAACCATATATCGCGCGTGCTTTATGACCAAAATCGATTTTAAACCTGATCCCCTCCACAGCGAATTTTTTTTTTTTTCAAAATTCAACTGCCAAAATGGCAAAAAACCGTCTAGAGGGAAAACCCCTTCGATATGGGATTTTATTTCCAGCTGCGCTCTTCGATATGAGGGCATCACTGTCGCTAATCAAACACCCCACCCACCCGAAGGTGGTTATAAACGCAGCGGTCGACCAACTGCGCCATGGCGACTCGATGAGATGTTTGATGGATGAAGGTTGGCTGCTTGTTTGGATATATATTTTGATTTAAGCGACTTCGGTGGCCGTGTTGGAGAGTCGAGGGATTGGACTCGTGTAGATATGTATTGGTGGGGCAAAATTCATGTCGCCTTCCTCCCTTCGTTCCGTATGAATTGTGTTTGAAAGCTTGTTGGTTTTTCTGGTATTTAGATATTGATATTTAAAGGCTGACGCGCGGTCTTTTGTGGATTTTTTGATTCTAACTATGAGAATGTAGAAGTTCCATCAAAGCCCCACCTCCGTAAAGCAAAGAAATAATGTAGGTGGTGTGTTAACTCCAGCATCCCCTTCAGTATCGGAGATCTTTTCATTGTTTATTGACTAATAGAGTAAGCTGAATTGTTCCCTTGAGATTGACTATGCGCCCCCAGCATTCTCTCGAAGTTTTGCTCAAACAGAACATGCTTCTCTCTATCATCCTAACTCAATATCGATTTCATTATATTATGTCCCTGGAGAAATTTGTGCTGACGTAGAGGAGAGTCGAAGTACACGATTACCATGTCTAGTCAAGGCCGGCCTCAACAATCCGATCACTGGCATCAGCCATTTCTTGGGCGTCATGTAATTCGCATTCGAGTTCTCGGATACGTCTACCTCCTCCAAATACAATTATAGGAGGCAGACCAACAAGGGCATGTATATTTCCTTCCGTTGGAATTAAGAGGAAGCAGCATACCTCCCATATGAGATACAACACCATGAAAATACTATAGATAGATAATCTAAGTCAGATTCTTTGGGGGTAGGTTATGATTAGGGTTGATTGTCATCTTTTCTGTAGTCGTTTCGAGTTTGTGATGGTTGAGGTGAAGTGAGGTTGTGGTTGGATTAATCACGCGGTTGACTGGGTATTTGGTGGAGGGAGATGGCATTCGATTGATTCGAAAACTCTGCAGTATTTTGGTGGGTGATGCAACGAGCAAAGTTGAGAAGGTTGCTGGCTGTGAGAGAATCGGAAATTATATATATCGTGGGAAAAGCTATTATAGCTCCCGTAGTTCATCTCACCCAAGATCCAACCACATGACTCTCTTATCAGATCGCAAAACCCGCAATAATTAGACATTTTACTTTCTATTATTCATTTACTAATATAAACATCAAAAACACAATGCCAAACATCGGGAGCAAAAGTCTTGACAAATTCGACATGCTCAACCGTTACTTTCCTCTCACCAGCCCGTTCCTTGAGCCAGGTTCGCAACATTCCCTCAATCTCCACCCTTCTCCTCTTCACATCCGCAATCCCAACATTTTCATGTAAATGCAACCAGCCTTCCTCGCCCAAGATGTTCATAGCGGTTCTCCACGTAGGTTCACTCGTAGGTAAGAAACCACAATTCAAATGTTTTACCTTCCCAAGGCCCTTTATCATCTCCAACCTCCGCTCTGCCTCCACATTACTCTCCAAGAATACCAAAATTCTCTCATTCCCAATCTCCTCAACCCTCTCCCCTTTCCTCACAACCCTAATCCCCCACCCATTAGCTACCGCGCCTCTCCTCAGGCCCTCAACACTCCATCCGTTTAACTCCCACCCCACGACTCTCCCTACCCCCATCCCCACATAACTAAAAACAAAATATCCAATCCCAGCATACAAATCCACCGCCGTCCAATCCCTCCTCTCTTCCTTCCCTACCTCTTTCCCATTTACACTAGCCATTGGTCCAGAATCATGAAACCCCAACAACCTAGCTTTCTCCTTCACATTCCCCCTACTAAACATAGTCCACCTCGGTGCCCAAACCTGTTCAATTCCATTTTGTTTCGTACTCACCCATAAAGCCTCTTGGAAATCTTTTTCCGTGGGTTCATCCCCCTTGAAATCTGGGCCGAAATCTCCATGTAACATGAGTAATCCACTGGGACTTCTCAGTATGTTCTCTTCTTTTTGAATTTTCTTTTCTTCTCCCTTTGCTTGTTCGTGGAGGGGTATTCCGGCGTTAATAGCAAGATGCGTGAGTTTCTTGCCTTCTTTTTTTGATACACTCTGGAGGATTTGTGTAAAGAGAGATTCTTTTTGAGAGGTGGTAAGAAGAGACAGGAGAGAAGTCCAATGTGGCGAGGAAAATGAACCGGATGGGAGAAGTAGCATGGGTGAATATATTACCCAGCGTTTTGGAGATGTAGATATAAGTGAGTCGAGGGAAGCGGAGATTTCTAAGAATAATGTGGAGGGGAGTGTTTGGAAGAATGATCGGATGGTGGATTCGATTGGATTTTGAGGTTTTGCTTTTGGAGGACGTTTGGTTTTGAGCGGGGAAATATCGTTTGGTTCCATGTTTAAATGAGTAGAATTAAAGACGTTATGGAAATACTTGAGTTGTGTTTGAGAGGTCAAGGTTGAGGATCGAAAATCGAAAGAATAACCTATACCCCACGTTTTGCTTATGTAAGTTGTTCCTCCTCTTATGTGACAAGGTGTTTGGCAAGGACTTCAAGTCAGCAGGATATTCTTTGAGATATTCCTGCGAATATATTATGATGCTAATTTCATAGACCATCATATTCGGATGTATCATCGCAAAGGTCCAATCAGAATCGAGTCAAAACGTTCAACTACAGCTAGGCTCCTAGGCAAGCAAACAACAATATCAAAGATTTTGAGGAAATTAAGAGGTATTAAGAGATGTAAAGATGTAATTAAGGGACTGCAAAAGCCTTGCTAATTGATAGTTCCACCTGCTTTAATGTATGGCACCCGGTGGGCTTCAGGTTACTCCCAATCTTCTATTTTCAACTCCCGGGGAGAGTCCTTGTAATTCATCATAAGTATGGTGAGTTCCAAAGTGGCAACAGCATTGAAGACCTTGGGAAAGAGCCCTCCGCAAATATTGGCATCCAAGATGGATGAACTTGACTACGTGAATACGGTCTTGTGCCCAAAATAGAAGTAAGAGAAGAGATAAGAGTTTTTGGCCATCTTTGTGTTTCATTTTTCCAACCTCAAGTTCGTCGGAGCTGCTTTTGAAACTCCTCGAGTATTCTTCGCTCGAGAAGTTGTGCATTGATTGGGACTGAGAATCTTGCAATGACTTTTGATACCTAAGCTACTTTGCACCAAGGCTAGGAGCGCAGTTGGCCCAAAAATACTGAACCATCCGAAAAGATCAGACAACGTGTGAAGTGGCAATCTGCAAATTGTGTTGGCGTACCTTTGGGCAAATTAAACATAAGAACACACGTCTAACCGCTCTATAAAGGAACTCACTTCGCGAAGGGCAGGGCCGCTTCATAAAGGACTTTCACTCTGGAGAGGATGAAGAAGGGAAGGAGGTCTATGATGTGGGAATGAGATGGAGGTTATATAGACTTTGGGGGTGGGCTGCATCGGTGGTGATTGTAGTGGGAATGCTTTACTACGGTACTACGTGACATTCAGTTTACTATTATTGGGCATTTTTTCCCCATGATGGCCATGATGGGGAATGTGTAACTCGCAGAGCCGATACAGTCGACTCAGTTGAACATTAGTATGCCATTTTGCCAGTACCGGTAGCTATTTAGTATTTCTAGCTTGGATTTAGCTTCGGCTGTTCACCTCCTACACTACTAATACACACTAGAAACCCAATTCCATATTTCGAATGCTCTGGCCCATGCCTGAAGTTTTACCTAGGTTTGGATTGGTAGAGTAGGGAGTAAGTGCTTTGATTTTATTGGAGAGGGATGTGTCAAAGAAGAGTTGACCAATGTGGGAGATAGTTGAGCCTGCAAAGGTACCGTTGGGGAAAGCGCTGGGTGAGAGGGATTGGTATTGTGATAATATGATTAGACGACAAATTGGAAATGAGAAGGGAGAAACCCTAAACTTACGTTCCATCAACGTGAGTAGCAACATGAATATGTTGAGTTCTTCCCTGATAACGTCCTGGGTAAAATGCCGTGAATTGCCTAGCACAATCTGAGCTAGAGTTGGTTGGACACCTCTCGCGAATGTAGCATTGATGTTGCTTGGGATTGAAGCATCTGGAACACCACTATATACACCAGTACTGTTGGCATACCAGAAATCAACATCAAATTTGGGATCTGGCTCGCAGGTTGAAGTTTCGATGACTTGGATACCGATGATGAGATCAATACCGGATTGGATTTGGATGGCAGTTTCGTGGATGTCGGCGCGGACGTATTGGTCGGTAACTTAGAAGAGATCTTCAGTCACTTTCGGAATGAGGATGCAGGAGTTATTTCCGGCGAAGATGGCGGGAAAAACATCATTTGGGGAGTAAGTGTTGTGGAGAGATGACTGGTATTCGAAACCAAGGGAGCATCGCGAGCTTCGGACTTAGGGAGATCACGGAGCTGTATGATGGATGATGGATGCATCTATTTGAATTGGTTTGAATTAGTAGATAGTAAGGGGATAAAGAGATACCAGTAGTGAAACCACGCTTCTCTCTCTCATTCCTGAGGATCTCGTGTCTTCTATCCATGGTACATTGATGATGACCTTGAGCCTTGAGCTTTGAGTAACCAACAACTACTGATATCTCTCTTGTGAAACTCGTGACCGCGACACTCTTCATATATACATAAATCGACTCGCCTAAACAGATCTATATCAAATGCCTTTTGCTACCACGTCTCCTCACTCCCGGGAGTCGTGGCACGCAAAACAAAACGGCAACTTGATGCCAACAGCCCCAAGAATTCATTGTTCATCGATCCCAAGTAAGGCATATTCAATCCACTTGAATCACCATCCATCTTGAATCTACTTTTCCCGCAAACAAAGTAAAAGTAAAAGTCAATGAAATCGAGTAGGTGATTAAATTGAAACGGACAGGAGATGATCCCCAAAGGAAAGGTACACGTGACATGTATCCAATTGATTGGGATGGACTATGGGCTATGAGGATATATTATCATAAGGTAGGCCTCTCACTCATCTGAACTTGCTGGTGTATCTGCTAAACCATGTAGAGTTGAGAATCTCCATGCTCGTCCCACCGAAGCGCCATCTTGGCGATATATATAGGGGAGAATAAACAACTTATACAATTCAATCCGTCATATTTGAACCGGAATGCAAGAAGAATAATTAGAAACTCTCGATCCGGGTAGGATATTCCATCATGAGAGAAGTAGATCTCGATTGGACAGTAACAGGAATATTTTCTTAGGGGTTATCCTCCCGCAGAGTACGATGGAAAATACTTGGCAATGAGAAGATGAGGAGAAATATAATGTGATTTAAGTCCAAATCATCAAAGAACCAACCAATAACAACCAACCAATAACAACCAACCAACCAACCAATAAAACCAACCAATAAAACCAACCAATAATAACCAACCAACCAATAACCATCCTAACCACCAACCACCCCCCAAAAAAACAATCACAAACCTCACTCAACCTCACCAAAACAAAACCCACCCACCAAAAATTTAAAAAAAAGTGCAAAACAAAAACAAAAACAAAACAACAATCGTAGGAGACGAGGTATTGAACCACACCCGATTTGAACGGATAACCTTTCGATCTGGAGTCGAACGCGCTACCGTTGCGCCAGCGGTCCCTACTGATATATTTTATTTCGAGAGTGTGAGATTATATAAATGATTGCGATGAGGGAGGGATGGGTTGTAGCGAGAACGGTATGGCATGGCATGGCATGGCATAGCACGTGAAGAGTTGATTGGAGGTAAATCTTGGTTGCATAGATGGTTTTAAAATGTTCAACTATTAATTAATTAAAATTTAATCAAATTATAAAGGTATAAACAATCAGTCAAATAATAAATATTCTATAATAATAATCTACTGTTTAATTCTTCCTTTAATTTTAATTTTAATTTTAAAGAGCACCGTCGTCTTCTGAGCCTTCTCTCTCAAACCTTCGAAATGTTACAAGTATGAGAATAAGAAGGAATTTTATACAGATTTCTTGAAGTTAGTAAGTAAGTAGATGATTAATCTAGAGAATTTTATATTTGCGACTCATATCTTATAAAGTATCCCATCTTCGTAATTTAGCCTTAGTATTGTAAAGGAAGTTTATAATGTTTATGGTAATGATGATTGATCGAGGTGAAAACGTAGAGTATGGATGTTTGTACAGAACTGCATTCCTTAAATGAAAAGAATGTTTCACGAATGGAGTAAATCGGGACAAAATTCAACGTTATAACATGTTAATGGTAAGAATACATAATCAAATCCTTATATCTGTAAATCTCAAGCCTTTTTGATTCAGGAACCTTCCTATTGGTATGTTAATGATTGCATCCACTTACTCAACGATATCACAAGAAGTCCCCGAATACAGTAATAACGACAAGGACGTGGGTAAGTAAATTTACTTAGGAGAATGAAGATGTTGCCGAGCACGATCGCGAAGGGTAAAAGATGGATTTTCAGGATGATCAAGACGAATACGATTTGATAGAAATGCAGCAAATAAGTATAGAAGAGTACCGGTATATCGTTGACGATGCCAGTGCCCACTACCAAACCGTCAAACCGTCAAACCGTCAAACCGTCAAACCGTCAAACCGTCAAACCGTCAAACTGCCAAACCGTGAACCGTCAAACCGTCAAACTGCCAAACCGTGAACCGCCAAACCGCGCACAAGCAATTCCAGAAGCAATAATATCAGAACAGGAGTTTCATCTGATATTGAAAGCCGAACCTAGATTGAGGCTGGCAGCTTATTTATTCGAAGCTCATAACTCTTGAAGATTTAAGCCATGAAGTAGCTGGGCCAATGGGCTGACTAATAAACGGATTGTTTTTATAGTACCTAATTAATGATACCACTTCGTGAGTAAGTATATCCTTATTTGATGTTTGAAAGATGGCGAACTAGCTCCTCTGCGTTATACTCCTACCTACTCGTGGGACCAGAAAGTATGAAACTCCGATGCTATATGTAGGATCACATAATGTTGGTCAAAATGCCAGCCCTTTTATTGAGTTAGATCCCGCATATAACGTCGCAGTTTCATACTTTCTAGTCGCACAAGTAAGGTGTGGGGGATGAGGGGAGTAGCGAATCTTTCCAGCCTCGGCGCACATGGCTTCGCCACCTTTGATGCGCCATTCGTTATGGTTTTCAGCTAGAGCACTTGCTCATATACAGAAAACAAAGTGATGTTGATATGGATTGGAGCTACTACTAAGTCACACACACACCCCTACTGGGATTAATGAGATCGATCTACTCGAGTATGATACAATTGATACTCTTTCTGGCCTAGAACCTTGACTTACACCACACATACTTAAGTGCGGGAACTTCGGAAGATGGCCTTAGATGCTACCTCGACCATTCATCAATCTACCCGAAGCAAACTTGGGGCAGAAAAATTCGACTAATAAAGAGTATCTAGAGACTTCTAGATTGCAGCGACATGCTGTATCATTACTAAATGAATTTATCCTTATGTGTTTCGGTTATTGTTGAAAAACTCTCCCTGACGGTTATCACTGTAGAATATAGACACTGGACTCAGGCGTTCAATTCATCGAAGTTCGACTCCAACGGAGATAGGTGAATTGATGATGGCAAGATCCATCATCTGTGAGTTGTGTACGAAGTATAAACGTGATAAATAAGACTAATTAGTATATTTTGGTCAATGCATGGTCGTGATACCGTGATTTCGTGATACGAACGCTGCTGTCACTGAGAGTCTGAGACTGCATAGTCTACAAGTTGACTGATTGTCTGACAGATGCTTAACGACCAAATGCTGGAGATAAAGATTCAAGTTTACCTATTTCAAGGATCAAGCAACGAACATATCCCACTCCCTATATATTCAAGCTATATATGCTTATTCACATATTAATATAAAAAACTTTCGGGATAAGTAACGAGTCGACTCAGTCGAGTAAGATTGGGTTCAAAAGTGCCCACTGTTGGTGTTTTTCCGTTCCAAATGAAAGATCTGGAACAAACAGGGCAGTTGAACCACGGTTAAGTTGAATCTTGTTATGTTCGAAAGGATAACCAGTCTTAATTCGTATAGTAATTTGCGATCGGAATCAAACATATGCAAGGGCCGAGCACATATCCAATGGGGGGTTCATAGAGCACAGATAAACTTTAGACTGCAGTTTCCATTTCCATTTGTTGGCTACTGTAGTCTGTAGTAGGATGCATAAGTGTGTGATTCGTGATGGGCCATGGCCTAAATTAGAATTCCAAGAGTAAACAAGCAACTCCACTCGAGTTAGTCGGGGTAATTTACCGGTAATAATAATAAAACAAATTTTTGATTATTTGTTACGGAGTACGGAGTATGGAATTGGAATTGGAAATAGAAAATGGAATAATATAGAATAGAAAACTAACACATTATTATTGAAGTAAAATAACAAAATAACCCACTTGAGTTAGACAAAAGGCCATCATATGCCACATGTATAAAGCGGAGATTTAATTGTGCTTCTGCTTGTACTTGTGCTTTATGCTTGTGCTTGTGTTTGTGCTTGTGCTGCAAGTTCTTTGTTGATCTTATTCATGTTCCTGTTCCTGTTCCTGTTCCTGCTTCTGTACCTGAATAGAACCCCTGAAAACTCGCAAGATTCCCTTTCATCCCTTGGTTAGTTACACTTATTCGGAGTAATCAAACATGAACGCGGCAAACCACATTTTGACCATGATTTTTGGTTGTTGTAGTACATGTCCAGCGTGTCTTGTAGACTCTGTAACATGTAGACTCTGTAACATAATTATTAAGATTTCGTATTACATATCAGATATTTGAGGGGGAGATTTGAAGGATAGGGAATCACAGGATACTTGCAGGAATTGGTTTGATGAAATGAAACGAGCTGATATCTTCTTCTCTCAGTTGCGTTGCTTGTTGCTTGTTGCTTGTTGCTTGTTGCTTGTTTGATGACGGAGCACGGTGACGGTTGACCACCAGTACATATCTATCTATGTATTGGAGCAAGGAAATTCCATGATTGATAAGGTAACATCTTGTAGTATCTGGTAGCTTCCCATAAAGAGATTGGCTGGCCGCTGGCTACTGGCCACTGGCTACTGGCTGATTAGACCATGAATCGAACCGAACTGAACCGAACCCAACTGGAGCTGAACCGTTTTGGTAGTGATGATGAATTGATTGGATTTTAGACGTTTTTTGATCTAAACGTTTCTCTTTTCTTTTCTTTTGTTTTGTTTTGTTTGCATTATTATTGACGGGTGGTTGATGGATATTGATGGAGCAAGTAGCTGCGATGCTGCATCACACTAATGTAACTGACTACCTACCTTGTTACACAAAAGCAAAAGCACAAGCACCCCTCGATTTATGCTTGTCACTACCTAGGTATCTCCTTTGAGTGATTCCCTACCAAAGACCAATTAGAATCATATTCATCCCACTTATGATTGTAATTATTGTATAAATAATTGTGATTGTGATTGTGATTGTGATTGTAATTGTACTTGTAATTGTAATTGTAATTGTAATTGTAATTTTAATTATGATTATATATAAGAATAAATAATATTAAATATCTACTTTTAAAATGAAACTCTTCTTTTGAACCAATTATATAATATGAATTTCCCATATTCTTATATTCTTATATTCTTATATTCTTATATAGGTATTAAAACCACTAAAACCAAGCTAGCTATACAATATATAATATATAATATATTTTATAATATGAATATGTTCATATGTCATATTTGACAAGGGGATAGGACCTTCACATTTAAAAACCCCTGTCAATCTTCTTAAACTTCCCGTGCATAACTCCTCTTACTCCTCTTTTTTGTCCCCATTTTTATTTGTTTTTCCTTTATTGCTGTCTAAAATTATTAACAATTTTCTATCCATCATCTGGATCCAACCCTTCCCTTCCTTCCCTTACCCTTCCCCTTCCTTTCACTCTTACTTTGTCTTCTCATCTATCTATCCATTCTTTCCATCTTGCATTTCGTGCATTTCGTGACTGCACAACATTCTGCATTTTGCAGGAAGCAGCAGAAAAGAGAAAAGGTAAAATAAAATTAGGATCGAAATACAAAGGCTTCCATTATCAATCAATTCTTCCAAACCTGGATTACAAAGTCGACAAGAATAAGAAACATTCGTTGTATCAAAAAGGGGGCCACTGCGAAAAATTCAAGGGAAAATCCGGACAGCATTTCCAGGAAAGTGAAGTGAATGTCCAGAATCGAACGATAGAATCAATTCACTGTATACACTCATTTGAAAATTTCAACACTTTTTTTTTTCCATTAAATACCTACCTGTCGGAAACTGGGAAACTGGGAAACTGATACCATCAGACTCGAGACTTCCGACCAATTTCTCGCATTCTCTCGAATCTTGTTCCACTTTGTCAAAGAAGCATACTTGGATTGTACAAACCAAGAAGCATTGACTTCTGATAATATCTCCAATCATGGCTCCATCGCTCACAAGTTCGTCCAACTTCCTACGACCAAGGACAAGAGATCGTGGTGATGAACGACCCAGTACTCGGGAAAACAACCAGGATCACAACCTTATCATCCCCAGCCGAACTTCCTCACTTCACTCAAGAATCACACAACCAATTCCTTCTTCACTCAATGCCAAACCACAAGCACGCACACCCAAAACACTCACTCATGCCTATATGGTATGTGGTGTTGGCCGAGAACCAGCACAATGGGTGAAGGCACCAAATCCAACGCAAGGGAAGATTCAACATATGAAAGGTGCCGTTGGTCAATTTTGGCTTCCTGAGATTCTTGGTAGCAGTCCTAGACTCGAGCAAGATAATGAAATCGCCAGAGCTCTTCACTCCGCAATGAGGGTAAGGAAGAAACCTAGTCCTTGGTAAGATTATACTAATTGACAACAGGCATGTTTCCCACACGATGTCGAAATCTGCACAGGACGTAGTCAACCTCATTGTGTTCACCATTCCTTCGTCCTCCAACAAGATTCCTCGCACACTTTGTATGGAATCGCACTACGAGTTTGGTCCAGAGCGGATGAGAAGCGTGCAGAGACAATTCGCGATTTGAGAAGGAGAACAGAATCCGACTTCTACGATTCAGCAGACGAGACATACTGGATTCCATACTGCTTGTCTTTCCTCTCCAGATACCCATTGTACAATTTGTTGGGAGACTACCTTCGAGGAATGTGGATTCACTGGAACAAAGCTACCAATCTCTTCCATGCTGAAGAGGTCTCTAGAATATTGAGCTTCCCAGCTCCTAGACTCAATGACCTCGTGCGCATCGACATGAAGGATTACGCACTCTGTTACCAATTTCCATCTTCTCCAACAGGCTTTCAAAACTTCGCCATGTGGCCATTATTTTCTTGCTTATCTATTCCTAACATTGTGGGAGTAATCGAAGCAGCTTTATCACCCACCCGCCGCATTATCTTCGTTTCTCATTACCCAGCCATGCTCACAGTAGCTTCGGAAACCATTCGATATTTTGTTCGAGTCTATGAATGGAGTGGTCTTTATGTTCCAGTCGTTCATGCAAGACACGCCCAAGAACTTGTTCAGGAACCTGGACCATATATTCTCGGAATCACAGCAGAATGTCGATCCCTATTCACAGCGCCCACAGATGCCTTGGTTGTTGATTTGGATCGCAACTTCGTTCTAACATCCAGTCCACCTACAGCTTTGACCGCTGGTCAACGCACAAAGATGGTCAACCGAATTACTCAAGCTCTCAATGGTGATGTAACACCTTCCGGTGTACCTCAGCATCTTCGTTCAGCTTACGGCGGTGGCAAGTTGATTCCAGCTGGTCAAATCATCGTTATGCGTGGAGAAGTTGAGTCTATTCAAGACCCAGAATGGTGGAACCAGGATGCTACCATGGCCGTGATGGATCATGTTTGTGAGAAGATGGTAAGTAAAACATGACACGAGTCTCTTCTTGAAAATATGCTAACTGCCTCAGGGACGAAATACTGGAATTAAGGCTGTTTTTGGAGGAGCTCAGAAGAAACCTCTCATGACCAAGGTTTCCATGAGACATCTTAACGAGCTCGTACGCGAGAGAAACCAATACTCCAGAGATGCGCTTGAGGCGTGGCAAGACTTCATCAACCTCAAGGGTCGCATGGATACAGAAGTCGGCAAAGTTACGAAGAGAAACAACTTCTTGGTTGAAGAACTTGAAAGCTGGAAACAACAATTCCTTAAGTTCCAAGCATTTGCTGAGCAACTTACCAAGGAGACTCAAGATCTTAAGGTCAAAATCGAAAGCCACAAACGAGAGAACAGACGTCTTACTACTCTTATCGATCAACAGAAAGATGACGCAGCTCGTGTCAACACTCGCCTTGCTGGTACAGAGAAACAGCGTGACGATGCTCTCGAGGCACTTGTTCTCCAACAAGAAATTGCTGAAGAACTCGAGCGTGAACGTAAGCGCAACAAGAAAGAACTTTCAGAGCTTCAACGTACCAACTCAACCCTTCTACGACAACGGGATGAGGCACAGCGTGTTGTGTTGCATCTCCGCAGTCTTATTGGCGGTCAATCTCACCACTTGGAGCACTTGGTCCGTACTATCCAGAAGAGTCCAGATATGAGTGAGTATCTCGATGCTGAGTTCGACCAAGAGAATGAAGAGAATATGGGCGAGATCACCGAGCAAAGCAAGGCTGAGGGCAAGAGATCTTCATCAAGAGAACCCTCTGAGTGTGGATCATCTCGTGCATCTTCTCGTACACCTTCTCATTCACTAGGACGTAGCCGGTCTGGCGATGACATGACTTCTGAGATGGAGGCAAGATTGGTCGGTAGTGTACGAAATAGCAAGCGTTACAGTGCGATCAGCATTGCAGATGTTGCTGATCGTCATCTTCGGGACAAGACCGATGCCATTGCTCACATCATCCGAAACATTAGTGACCAGTGCGCAGCTGCTGTCGAGGGTCTCATGATGGCTCATGATGCTGATGCCGAAGCGGAGGAACTTGCTATGAGAGAGAAGCAGAGAAGACACCGTGAGAGCAATCTTTCAACCATGACCAGTGATGGCGAACAATCGGGCGAAGACGGAACACTTCACCCAAGCAGACGTTCCAGCATTCCTCCAACCCCAGATCTTAGCCACAGATCCAGCACATCCATGTCTATTGCTAGTACCATCACTACACCCGAAAGACATAGCCAACAGTACCATGTCAGAGATGACCTACCAACCAAGATTCTCGAAGATAGTGACGAGGAACTCGGTGGTAGAAGTGATGCGGGAAGCATGCGTCACAGCCTCAATGGAAAGCCAGCATTGCTCCACCGACCTGCAGGTGCTAGAATTAGTGCACTGGGTGGTCATTAGCCACTACAGCCCTTAATGCTGCTCAAGAAACTCGGAATGGATGGATCTTGACAGCATTAAGTTTATTGAAATAGTGCCCCTGCCTCCTCCTTTTTTATCTTCTCGATCTCACTTTTCATTTCACTCGGCTTACCTTGGAGGGGGCGTGGGCGTTGGAATGGCTAGTCAATATCTGTGGATCTTTTGCGGGGTTTAGCTAGCTACCACCATACTTCTTTTCATATCACTTTTAGTTTTCTTTGTAAGTATGAATCTTTTACTTGGATTCTTTTGGGATGAATTAATTTTCCTTTTTCTCTTACTGGGGTCTGTGGATGGATGGGTGGATAAAGAGATGTCAACTTTTAGGTTGATGACGGAGAAACTTTGGCGGTGGTGTTGATTGATGGATGGATGGATGGATGGGTTGATGGATGGATGGATGGGCGGATGGGCGGATGGATTGATATGGACTGTGATATCGTACCCTTTTTTTCTTTCTTCTTTGGTTGTAAGATGGAGCGAGCGAATTGAGAATTGAAAATAATACCCAATGTGAAGAGCTAGTTGTTTGGTCGGTTTCGTTGCATATAACATGGAATGGGGAATGAGGTTTAGCGGGGGAGTTGGTAGGAAGGGGAAGAGGAGATGAGAAAAAAGGGAGGATAGGGATGAGAGGATGAGAGGACGGTTGAGCATAGCAGAGCAGAGCAGAGCAATTAAATCGAAAGAAAGCTTTTTGAAACCTTATATAGGTATTGGGTCGTTGTTTGATGTACGTGAGTGGAGTGAGTGAAGTGAGTGAAGTGAAGTGAAGTGATCGATATGGGTGTGATATATATGCAATGGCGATGGCAATAGCGATGGCGATGGTGATGGCGAGGAATGAGGAGGAATGAGGAGGAATAAAGTAAGCAATGAGGTTAGGAATGAGAAGGAATGAGGTGAGGAATGAGGAGGAATGAGGTGAGGAATGAGGTTATGAATAAGGTTAGGTGAGGGCTTTTGTGATGAAGCATTCTTGATGTAGGATTAGTGTAGATTTGAAGTAGGATGGAAGTAGATTTGGTGGAATTTTATTTGGTGGCGTAACTTTTAAGTACATACATGGGTATATTCTTTAGCGAAGTGAAGTGAAGTGAAGTGAAGTGAAGTGAAGTGAAGTGAAGTGAAGTGAAGTGAAGTGAATGGTTTAGGGTTTAGGTGGTTGGATAGGTCAGGTTAGGTTGGGTTAGGTTGTGGAAGATTTTTGGGGGAAGGTTTTTAAAGAAGGTGGAGATGGGAGATGGGAGATGGGAGATGGATGGGAGATATATTGAGAAGAGAATGGGGTGATTGGGTTGGGTTGGATGGGGTTGGATTGGATAGGATGGGTTGGATTGGATAGGATGGGTTGGATTGGATAGGATGGGTTGGATTGGATAGGATATAGATGTACAGAATCGTATAGGGAATTGAAAAGAGTGAATAGTGAATTCAATAAAATAGAGGATGTAGAGGATGTAGAGGATGTAGAGGATGTAGAGATGGACGAATGAACGGATGGTGGTATGGGGGTGGGCATGGGGATGGGCTAGGGATGGGGATGGCGATGGGGATGGGTTCTGATAAGTATTAGGTACATACCGCCGGTCAATGTTTAATATTTTGTCTTAGAGTGGCTTTGGCTTGGTTAAATATTATATATATGGTCAACGTATTTATGAATTTTTGGGGTGAGGTGAGGTAGGTAGGTAGGTAGGTAGGTAGGTAGGTAGGTAGGTAGGTAGGTAGGTAGGTAGGTAGGCAGGTATCTAGATCTTGACTTTTTTTTACAATCACTCGAGCTTGTTCGGTTTGTATGCTGTGCTGTGATGAAGTGAAGAGAGTGTGAAGATGGGTGGGAGTTGATGAACACGAGAGAGAGGAAATGAATCATGGGATAATATATAAATTCAAGTTTAAGTAGATATACAGTAGTGCAAGCAGTATTGCTAGTTGTGTTGTGGCGATGTGTGCACATCGCGATTGCATTTTGGTTGAAGTTATTGTTCTGGGTAGTTGAGAGGTAATTTACTCCAGCATTATATTACATATTTCGCCTGTTAACAACCCTATAGACAAGGAAATATTGGAAAATCAATATCAATATCAACACTGCCATCGCCCTCTCATCCATTATAAGGTTCTCGCCTGTCTCCCATGATAGCCGGTTCTCTCAACCTTTTACGGTTTGATGAGCCCATATACAGTATTCCTCTTAGCCTCCCAAACTTTCACCTACTTTGTGGTTGTCAACCTACATTGTATTCCCACTTGCTTCTCCCCCTTCTCCTACAGCTTGCGGAATTCGCATATCACTCGGCTCTCCTTTCGCCATAACAACGTAATCCCATTTCTTCTTCGCCTCTTTTAGATTCCGAATCAAGATTTTGCTCTGCATCCGAATCCGTAAAGTAAGGCTTTATCGTCTAGTGCAAGGTCATCTGATTTCTATCGCTTTTGAGGTCCAACCTTTCGTCGGATTCAGAGTCTTCAGAGTATGCATCGCTTTCGAAATCGGAGGGTAGACCGGCGGAGAAGGTGCTCTTACTTTTTGTCTCTTCACTTTCTAATTGTTGTTCCATCTTCTGGCGTACCTGTTTGCAACCTCTTTCGTACTTTCTGGTTTGTGGATGATCGGTCCCCTGCATTGTTACATATCCTGCGTAGACCTTTTCGAGATATAGGAGGGCTTCGGAGTATTTTCCTTGATCTTCGAGTACGTAGGCTAGTCCCGACATATATTTGTTTGTAATACGATGATTTGTTCCGAATGTTCTTTGGCTGTATTGGGACAAAAACCGGAAAAGGGCTTCAGCATCAACAAAATTCCTTCCCTCGCGAAGAACATGAGCAAGACCGAAGATACTTGACAACGTTTCCGGATTATCATGTCCCAAAACTCGTTCCTTCATCTCAATGACTTGTCTAAACAATTCCTCGGCTATAGCAAGTTCTTTCCGTTGCATCAAACTCCATGCAAGGTTGTGTGTAGCTGTTAGTACCTGAGGATGCTCGGGGCCACAATTTCTTTTACGAATATTTAGAACTTGCTGGTCTATATCAAATACTTCTTCGAACTTGTGTTGGTGGTCAAGAATATTTGACAACCGTACGAGTGCATGCTGAGTTGCATCGTGCTCCTTGCCGTACTCCTGCACACTCGCTTCCACCAATCTTCGTGCAAATTTCTCCGCTTCTCCATAGAAGCCAGATTCTTTATAGAATACAGTGAACTGATCATAGGGAGAATATAGCATATCTTTGCTGAATACTTTATCCTTTCTGAGAGCTACAATAAGACCTTGATTCTCGTCGTGAACATTGAGGTGGGATAGTATTTCCTGCCGTAGCAGTAAAGGCATCGTAAACGTATCATTGGAGAACGATTGCCTAATTACTACTGCTATAATATAAGCACTTAGGACCGCAAGGTCGTAGCATAGTCGCGGAGAAGCTCGCAAACGAATCCAATCCTTAACCAAAGGATGTAAAGATAGATGGCAATGGTTATCTTCATCTCGATACCAGCTTCGGATTAGGGAAAGTCGAGAGAGGTCATTCAAAGTATCCACAAACTTTTGTTGATCCCACTTTTTGTTTTCATCTAGAAACAAAAATAATGGTTTTTCGATCTCCAATATGTCGGGCCAGGAGAACAGTTCTTTTGTGCAGTAAGTCTCGAATAACTGTTGGGATATGTGTTGACAATCGAAAAAAGCAAACAAAGTCAGAATTATCGATTTGTAATTCTTGTCATCATCGAGTTCCTCTAGCTGTTGGAAAGAGAGCTCCCAGGTTGTAAAGACATTTAATGCTGTTTCGTCTGCAGCTCCCCCAATCTTTCGACGATATTGTGACATCCGTGGAGTTTCCTGTAAGATTGCCTCTCTTTGGCGATTATAATTGTCCATAAATTGAGATAATTTGATCTTCTGAGTTTGGATATATGATCCAGCCTGTGCAATGGCTAGTGCATGGTACCCTAGACGATCAACAATAGTGTGTGCATCGCTGAGCGATGCGGTATCGCCTACTCGGCTATGTCTAATGAGAAGATCACAAGCATCGTCTTTTGAAAGTCTAGGAAGCTCAATATCACGATCTGGTTCGGTTAGAGCGGCGGTATCTGCGTGCCTACTCGTAATCAAAATCCGGCCATGCTGACCCGGTGGCATAAAATCGGGTAGATGTAAACTAGAAGGGTCGTCATGACTGTCAAACCATCAGCCATGGCTCATCCCAGTCTCGAAGCTTGTCTAACACCAAGGTGACTTCTCGATTATCTTGTGCCGAGTCTTCTGGGCTTCTGATATGACCCAAGATTGACTTGAAGTCTTTCTTGATTGTGTTTTCGGATTTTGCATCGACCCAGAATATGGTCCGGATATTGTTTTTTCTTGCACGCTCGCAATACTCAAGTGCAATTTGAGTTTTGCCTTGCCCCCCTAATCCTCGAAGAACAACAACCCGGGGCCCAGATTTAGCAGACATTCCTTTTTCTATCCTGTGGAGGATATCTGTACGCCCAATCAAGCTACTAACACGACGATTTGGTACGATGAAGTGGTTTTTGTTGAAAGCTTTTGTGGCGGGGACAGGACCTGGTCGAGAATTCATCTAGAAAACTGTTAGTTAAGTTTCGTGTATTCAGGCAGTGGCCTGTGTTTTCACCGATACAAGTATAGATTTGACGTCCGTAACATCGTTTGCGACCGCGCCAACTGTCAATTTTATGTCTTTTGTGTGCAGGTTGACTGTTTGTAACAAAGATCTTGGAACATTATTAGTTTGGATATGTTATAGTAACGCATTCTTACACATCAATATCTTGGATATACAGGTTCAATGAGGACTTCTCTCTCTCGAGATCTGCAAGCATAGAGGATATCTTATTTTCTGCCCTCACTCCTGTGAATGCTTTTCGCAATTTCATCCTTTTTCCATCGTCCGGAGTAGCAAGATACCTTTTAAGGCAGTCCTTAAGGTCTTTTGCAGAGCGAAGAGAAGTCCCCACAACCGAAGAGATGTCGGGGGTTTGCAACGAGGTGTTCTTGACAACTAACGTCAGAAGGGTGATAAGTTGTTCAATTTGTTTTATTTGTCTATGGATCTTCTTTGGACCATCTTTCATTTGCGTACTGATATCGTTCAAAAACTTAATGACATCGTAGCTTTGCTGAGCGATTCGAGAGGAGGCTGCGAGGGCGCCTAAAATTGATAATGGATCCATATCGAGGAATCAAATAATATGCCGATATATATATATATATATATATATGTGCACGAAAAGGGTGATAACTTCTCAGGAAGCTTCAAACGCTCAAACGCTCAAACTCGTGAAATACTGAGATATGGTAATGATATCAATTTTAAGATGCGCAAAGCATTGAGATCTTCTGGTCCTTTGAGGACTGTAACAGTTCAAATGTGCGCAGCCCCCAATGAGGTATGACAGAGTGTCAACATTCAGCTTTGCCAGTGTACCACTATACTATAATTCATAGGCCATAATTAATCGTGGACTGATCCGATTCAATGCACACTCAACTACACGATTAATTGGTGAACTTGCACCACGGTGGCATGAACTAGATGGATAAATGATCTCAGCCACTGAGAATGCTGATGGCATACGAAGGTGTATAGCTCATATTTTTGTTGAAAGCACCCAACCAACGATATAGTTAACAGGAGAACAGTCTTTCTTGAGAGATGAAGTTGAAAATTAATATTAGACCAGGAAAGTGCAGGCTAGCCCGGTGACCCAGCACAGGGGAGATTTATATCACGTGAACACGCGGTTTAGCGTGGTCGAGTGCGTCAATCTTTGGCGCGATTGTCAGAGCGCGACGTCGCAAACTTTAAAGTAATCAAAGTAACAACTTCTTTCCCACTCAATTGACTGACCAAAATTTCCTGCATTTCAAGCCACATATTCTCATTCTAATTTCAATGAAATGGAGAAGTTTATTGATTTGACAACTTCAAGTCCGGAGCCAGAGTTGCCAAAGGCTCGCCCCAAAGTTGCTCCTAAAGTTGCCCCCCAACCTCCGCTCAAAGATTTATCACAAGATTTCCCTAGACCACCTACAGTGCAGCTCTTTGACTATAGCTTTGCAAGTTTCGACAATGCGGCAAGCACTGGGACAACCAAGACCCCAATCTCAGACCTGTCGATAAGATCTAGTCATCCCAAAGCCTCCAAGGAACTTGACAATAGCAATGAAATTCAAATCTGGCCCGATGACTTTGATACTACACTCGATTCTGTGTTGAATGGCACACCTGCGAAGCGGAACCCTGGATCCTGGAAGCGGGACCAAGATGACAATGATCCTGTCGATTTAACAAAGTCGGACGATCCGTTTACTTCTCCCCCACCTACGAAACGGCGGAAAGCATCGCCCCCGAATGGCAAAGTCCCCAGAGCTGCAGGTGGATACAAGCGCTCTGTATCCAATATCGAGTCTATCGAAGCAACTAAAGTAAATCAACACAAATATAGTCTAAATCGGTCAAAATCTACCGGCGCAGATCCTATATTATTCACAAGTTCGCCGGATGCGTCTGCGACACGACCAAGGAAGGGGAAGGGAAAGATTTTTAGTCGGTACGATGAAGAAGAAGACGAGGTTGAGGTTGAGGTACCTCAGAAGAAGGTCAGCAAGCTACATCACGTAGAGATCGATGATTCGGACGAAGACTTTCCATCGATTGAGAATCTGAAATCCTGGAGTCCACCACCTAAAAAAAGTAAAACGCTTGAAGAGCCTGTGGCTCATTACTACGATAAGCATTCAACTCCTGAGAAAAAGCAGCGGAAGAAACCTGGAGATAAAGCTTTAAGCGTAGCAGAAAAGAGGGCGGCAAAAGAGGCTGAGAAGGAGCAAAAGCGTATCGACAAGGAGTATGCCAAAGCAGAGAAAGAAAGAGAGAAGGAAAAGGCAAAGAATCTGGCTAAAGTCAATATTGACCGCACCAAGCCTGAAATCTCGACTCCGGAAATGATTGTCGATTTGCCTTCGTGTATTCAGGACAAGAGTAACATGGCTCTGAGAACTCGAATCGATATTTTACTCAAGGAATGGAGTGTCGAGCAGTCTCAATCGGAGAACCCAGACATAGTCATTAAGTGGAGTCGAAAGGTTACTTCGAGATATAACAAAGAAAGTGATATTTGGGAACCTACACCACTAGAAATCCAGCATGAAAAGCATATTTTATGTGTTATACCAGCCAAGAAGTTCGTTGATACGATTCTAGGGAGAGGAGATGTTGATCTGGATACTCACGTCGCTATCCTCAAATCACAATCCGAATCACCCGAATCTTGCGAGCTGATATACATTTTCGAGGGCTTAACTGCATGGCAAAACAAAAACCGGAATATCAAAGATCGACAATATAAAGAGGCAGTCCGAAGTCGGATTCCGGAAGACGAAGCGGCCAGTACCAGCAGCAACCAGAGAAGAAGAGCTGCGCAGGCCGATGAATACGTTGCGAATGCAGATGATGCAATCGAGGATGCATTACTCACTTTAGAGGTCCTTCACAAGGCGAAGTATATGCTCACAGTCAATGCACAAGATACCGCGAAATGGATCGTGCAACTCACCAAACACATCTCTACGATTCCGTATCTAGACCAGCGTGAAGCTCTGGGTCTAAATTTTTGCATGGCGACTGGCCAGTTCAAATCCGGGAAAGATGCCACGGATACGTATGTCAAAATGTTGGAAGAAATCCACCATATCACGCCAAATATGGCAGAGGGTATAGCAGTTGAATACCCTACGCCTCAGGCGCTCTTAAAGGGTTTTAAAGAGGATGGTCAATTCGCCTTGGAAGAGTGTAGGAAGACGGCGAATAAGAATGGTGCCTTGACTGATGCGAAGATTGGAAAGAAGATAAGTCAGAGGGTGTACAAGATTTTTACAGGAAAGGATCCGAGCTGGGTTGTATAGAGATGCGAGGATTTTTGGAGTCTTGGGCAAAGTTTTGGGGCTTTTAGGAAGAGGGAATAGGGCATGGTTATTCAGTGTGTAGAGCTTTATAACGGTACATACAAAACTTTTGACTCGACACGAGGTTTTGGGCGGCGGCTTTTGGTGTTGCAGATCTTTGGGCTCAAAATTATGGGAGTTTTGGGTGAATCATATCTGGTGGGAATATTTGTGCTGTGGAAAGTATTGAGCTTTAGTTTTGTACATGCATCTATATTTACTGGACAGTATACTCTGTCCTATCCTGAACATACATGCAAAATACATATTTTACACTTTGCACGAATCACAATCGATTCTCTCCTCCAGAACTGTGATGAAGAAAAAGATTTGTGATGTTGTGCCTGCGAGGCAGAATCGTCCATGGGTCAAGTGTAGCCTGTAGGGATTACTTTATCTGGAGCAACAGAGGATGATATTTTCCCTTTCCGAAAACCACTGATAATTAAATTAAAGAAGAGAATAAATCTACGTATTTGATGATGTTTGTTAACTTTTGACCCCCGGATGATCTGGTAAAACGTCTGTCCCTAAACCGTAATTTCGTATTCGCAGTAGCCCGAGAGTAAGAAGTAACTCTATATGGCCAGCATGCAATCGCTACAAATTACCAAAATTCTCGACCCTGTGTGTACCTTTCCTTACTCCTCCAATTGCATAATTGATCGTAAAATGGCTGTTCTAGATTGATCGATCTGATGCGTCGAACAATACCCCCGCACCAAACCAAGCGCATAAATTAACCGCTCAAGTCGGAATTTCCTCAATCTCATATTCTTCATCGAACCGCCTGTTTGCCTCACTTTTCCTGGCTCTCCTTTCCCGATGCCGGCGTTCGTCATCATGGGGATCTCGTCTCGACCTCTCATGTGAGCCATGGCCCATTCCTCTTGTATCTCTTCTGTTTTCTCCTTCTCTGTCTCTTCGATCTCGATATCTCGGTTCATGTTCATCATCATCAAAATCGACATCTCGTCGTCTCCGGTCGTTATCCACCCCTCTCATATTCCGATCATCCCTCTTCCCCCTCTCCCCCTCACCTCTCTCCCTATCCCTCCATCCACCCCTTTGCCCACCATCTCGCCCCTCTCTCTTATACCCATCCTCCACAACCACACCATCATACCTCTCCCTCCTCTCCCCATCAAAAAATCCCGACCTCTCCAAAATCTCTTCCATACCCACAACCGTCGCCGCAGCCGCCATTCGACTTTTCCAAGGCCCCCCTTCAACCAACAGCGTAGCACCAATCGCCAACCCCATCATTCCCAACGTCGCTGCTAAGTTTTTCGGACTAACTTTCTTTTGCTCACGATGAGGATCATAATGAGGGTGAGATCTCTCGTTTCGGGAACGATGATATTGATGTCTTGACATCTTGGCGTTTGATCCTTTCACACCTTTTCAACCAATAGACAAATGACTCGATTTTGAAAATGCCCTTTTGAAGTAACCGCAAAACTCGCAATAAACAACCAAAACAATCTTATCATCGAAATGTTTTTCATCCAGAGTAAAAACTCGTCAGTCTTTCTATAACTCCTCAATAAATCTTATAGAGAAATCAGTCACAAGTGAGGCTGGGCCACGCAAACCGTTGCCTGAATATCTGCGGGGCGTTTCAGTGGCGTGGGCAAATGCTGCATAAAATTGAACCTATGAAGTTTCTCATCAACAAGCTGGAAATCGCTCGGTGAGTGGGATGTGATGTGGTGTGAAAGTTTTTTGGCAGGTGGAGGCTCAAAACAGATATTGTGACGTGGATATTTTTGGGTACAAGATATATGGATATTATGGAGATGGGCGGGTTTGGGTACTTGTAATGTGTCGTAGAAAGATACAGAGTCTTCCATCATTGATTAATATCCCCGATTATGATTCACTGCCTAGGAATCAGACATTTGTGATCTGAAGTGAGCGCGTGATATATTGTCCAAGGTTGAGATCACGTGAAAAAGGTCCTTTGAATCTTCTTCAAAATCGATTTGTGAGGATCAAAATCACGGTCTATATTTTGATATAAGTTACGAAGATCTTGGGGATGGTACATTAATAAGTAGTCCTGTTGATATTCCTGAAAGCCCCTATGTTTTTAGTACATGTGCTACCCAACCTATAGACACTTTCCCATCACCCTAACTCCCGATACTACCTACAACTTATACTTTATTTCCTTATAATAAGCGAACAAATTACCTCTAATCCATTACACTTCCAGATGTTCTAGCGCTATAAATAATAACCCTAATATCACTCTAGGGTCTAATGTCACTCTAAAATAACCCTAAGTCCTAAGTCCCATGGCCAACCTCATCGTGAAAATGGAGTCAAGCTGAAGACTGTATTCTTGGCACCTGCATCGTATTTCAGGTACCTAGGTATATTGTCCGTTCTTGTACTTCTTCAATTAGAAACCCACTCGTTTATTTAACTTTACTTGCTATCTATTTTCAAGAAATCTAATAATCTAAAATCTAAAAGGAAGCTTGAAAGTATGCACCCTGAAGTATTTTGGGAGACACGAGCCCTAAGGAAGATAAGCATTATTAGGAGGATTAGGGGTCGTGACATGGGATGGCTCAACGGATCTAAGTTTCTGTCATTGGCACTCCACTTCCCTTGAACCCATATAACACCCGCCAATCCCTCATTTATCTACTACTGGTTACTTCGATCAATTACTACACTCGTTTTTAGTCTGTTATTTCTCTTCTAAATATTGTATTTTGATTAAACTTTTTTTTAAATGAAGGCGGTGTCTTTAATCAGTATGGGTTTGCTGCCCGTGCTGTCAGTTAGAGCAGTTTATACCTGGCCCTCCTCGTATGATTATCTGGAGGATCTTCTATATCTTCAGGATGGTTGGTTAAGGTATGGATTTAGAGATGGTGAGTCGTTGAAAAGTTATCCTGGAAACAAACCAGCAATTGGAATTTGTTTATTAATTATCACATCAGGTGTTACGCCATGCTCTTTCTCATCAGCAGGAGGTGGCCGTCAGACAGCAGCAGAATGGATAAGGACAGCTTATCACGATATGGCCACTCACGATATCGACACTGGTCTTGGTGGAATCGATGCTTCGATAGCTTTTGAGCTTGGTCGAGCGGAAAATCCTGGTTCGGCTTTCAATGGCACTTTTGGGTTCACCAGCAGTTATCACAATATTAAGGCTTCGACTGCCGATCTCATCGCTTTGTCCGTCGTTGTGGCTTCGATGTCCTGTGGGGGTCCCATTGTTCCATTGAGAGCCGGTCGAATCGATGCCATTGAAGCTGGTGTCTCAGGAGTCCCTGAGCCCCAACAGGATTTGGCGACGCATACTGCTAAATTTGCAAAGCAGGGCTTCAACACTAGTGAGATGATCACCATGGTAGCATGTGGCCATGTCCTTGGAGGAGTACATGGAGTCGATTTCCCCCAAATTACTGGCGACGGCAGCTCAACCAATTTCCCAAAATTTAATACGAATTTCGACAAGTTCGGCAATTCTATCATAACCGAATACCTGGAGGATAATTCAACCGATGTGCTTGTGGTTGGCAAGAATGATACCTTCAATTCCGACAAGCGCATCTTTGGTGCCGATAACAACAAAACTATGAATTCTCTGGCAGATCCAAATAATTTCCAAGTGCAGTGTCGTGATATCTTCGCGCGGATGATCGACACTGTTCCTGCCGCTGTCACATTGTCTGAAGTCATCACACCCATCGAAGTGAAGCCATGGGGAATCTCTCTATCCCTGGCTGCAAACAACACTCTATCCTTCTCCGGCCACATCCGCGTGCGAACCACCAACCGCGATGACGCCAATTTGACTGTATCACTTCAATTTCGTGACCGAAATGGCAGCGCCGCGAACACCTCTATCACTACCAAGCGCGAGACCTATTTGCTGGGTCAAAGTTATGGCTTCGATAAAGAATTTTTCACTTGGTACACATTTAGCACTGTTCTTGGAGCTGCCACAGGCATCTCATCTTTCGACATCGTCCTCCATACCTCCGGGGCTGCCGATGAAATTAACACCAACAATGGCTCTGGATTCCCCGTCTCAGACGCAATCCTTTTCCAATCCTCCCAATCTTGCCTTCCACAAAAATCCGTCAACGCAGCCGGCCAATGGAATCTAACCATCTCCGCCGCCGTCCGCGCCGATAGAATCAGCTCTCTCGTAGCCTTTGACTGGGTATACAACCGCGCGATCCAAGGCGTAGCAATAACCGCACTGGAAGTGCAACGCACGGCTATGGAGAAGGTGGGTGAGGAAATCAATGGATATTATATGTTTACTGGAACAAAAACGATTGATACGGCGCAATGGAGTACGACGTTTGATTTGGTCTTGGGAGAGGGGGAGGAGGTGACCAAGGTGGAGTTTTTGCGTACTAATACGTTGGCCACGAGTTGTAAGGCGTTTTCTGGGTAAGGTACCAGTTGTGTTTAGTATTTAATAATAATGAGATCCAGAATCAATGGACAACTATTTTGATAGTGAAAATTACCCATTTTTGACTGTAGACATGTAAACGGGTAGCTTGGACGTTGGACGAAGTATTACATGCCAGGGAGCAAAACAGCATCGTGAGAACTAGAGTGCATGATGTAGTAAAACACATCGATATTGTCTGATATAGTTGCATAACCTTCATTCAATACTATGGTAAATGAACAAATTAAGCATTAAGAAGATGGGGGAACGAATTTGTCAGGGCCCAGGGGCTATCACTGTTGGCGGATTTCCTGAGTCATGTGACTGACCAGAAGGACCACTCTCTGGTGAACTACTGCCACCAGACGCTAATCTGGCCGCCTTTCTTCCTTCCCAGGAAGGCTTGCCAACTAAGAATCCTCTGGGATCAAAACCTCTCAATGCTCCCCTTCATCCCCACCATTCCAAACTTATCTATAATCCTCATCTCCGACACTCCTTTTCTCTCCTCCTCCATCTGAACTTTATACGTCTCTCCCACGTAAAGCGGACTCGTAGCCCTATACGTGACCCTTTTCGGCAATAGCACATCACCATCTCCCTCACCTCCATTTCCAGATTTCTGACTTATAACATACCGCCAAAAATCAACCATGTGGATTAAATTCAACGGACCGTGGACGACGCAATCTCGGTGTCCTTCCTTTTCTCGACACCATTCACGGTTGTAATGTATTTTGTGTGCGTTGAATGTTAGAGCGGAGAAGCGAAAGAGTGATATAGGTGTATGTGTGATATCGCGCTCGTAGGGTGCGGTAGAGATGACAGACGTGGATTGGGGAGGAGATGGCAAGGGAGGGCGATGAGTGGGAGAGATCTCCCGGCGGAATATCCAATTCCTAATTATAAGTTAAACTGGTAGTTACAACAGTCTTAGGAATCTGAAAACGCTTCTTCGTACAAATAGAGGCATCTATTTCCCAGATACGATTATGTATGAACTTATGAACTTACCGGCGATCAACAAGAGCAAGGCCTTTCCAATTCTGAAACCTCTTTTCAACCCCCACAACCAACATTTCCTCACCCCCTTTCGTCACTTTTGCCTCCACGTTCTTCACCACCGTCTTCTCTTCCACCTCCTGCCCCACACATAACGCGTTCCCCCTCACCCATTCCAATTCCCCTCCAGCCCACATCCGTCTCGTAAACGGCTCCGGGGGATTGAACCCCCTATCCGATCCATCTCTCCCAAGCTCATTCTCTGTTTCTGAGGGTGTAAAGTATACGAGATGATGGCATGGAGGAATAGGAGTGTTTTTCTGAGCGGTAGTAGATGTGGTAGGGTAAGGAAGAGTAGCTCCTAATCGTTGCAGTTGGTTTGCATCGAGTAATTGGGAACGGATTAATGGGGGACGGGTTTCAAGGGTGGAGAGGAAGGATGCTGCGATTGTGGATGCGGTTGTGGATATGGAGGGGGATAGGGTGCTATTCAGGCGGCGGAGTGTGAGAGACATTGTTGGAGAGGGAGAGAGACATGGTGGATGGATAGAACAAATGAGGGGTAGAGATACATGACTTGAGATTTGGGGTAATGCTACGGAGTACTAAGCTTGAAGTGCAGGGACGTTACAGGGGAGTTTAGCGGTCTCAGGGCCCAAAATATCACAATTTTAGGGCTCCCGTACCAGGTGACCCCGCGCACGTATTGGCATCCACCATAAGAGACGTTCCATCCTTACAGATTAAGACAAGCTTAACGTTCCTTGGGTAGTGAAAATTAATATTCATAAATTAACAGATCATATCATAATCGCATCCATCCCAATATTGAGTACTTTTGTCCTACCCATTAAAATTGATATCGCCCAGCGTTGAGATCAGTCGACAATTTACCGAGTTCGGTATCCAAACTTCCAAAGGAACCGTATCTTCTCCCTCCATTATGCCCTGCAATAGTATACTTACATCCCCAGAAATGAATGATTCATCACTGCACTCCTGAAATTCCGCATCATGAATCCATACCTTATCCTCCCCTTCCCTCCAAATACCCAACCCAATGAAATTCCTAACCATCTGCAAACCGTTAGCACTTCCTTACATCCCACTCCCATCCCCGATAATCCCACCTGTTCTCGTACTTCCATACCCGCCCTCGGGCAACCAAATCCTCTCCAAAACCCACTCTCCCTCACCCGCACGATATTTCTCCCTAGCTTCAAAGAAAGGCCTAAAAGCCCCATCAACGATCGGTCCAGGACTCATTTTCCCCTCCTTCACAACTTCACCCCCTACAATCGGCGCACCAACTAAAATACCCTTGTCCTTCATGACCATCTGGAACATCCTCACCAGACACTGACTTGCACTCTTCGTCGCACACAGCGCAGAGATATTCGGATCTGGGTATTTGTCTAACATTCCGCCTGGAACTAGGAACATCGGGTGTTCGCCTTCATCAAGATGAGATGTATTGGCGTGCTTCACAAACCATTGCCTGCAGAGATATAATTAATACTTTTACATACCCCAATGATGATATATCAAACAGTCGCATACCCTGCAACCAAAGTTCCCGTCGCAGTAATATTGAAGTCCTGCACAAGTGTCTCAGGCTTCAACTCAAGGATTGGGCTCGGAGCCACTCGAGCGGCGTTGTAGCACAAGACATCGACCTTTCCGCCAACTTGCTCGGCAGCCCAGTTAAGGGCTTCAGTGAGAGAGGATGGAACCGAGGCGTCGCCAGCGTGACAGAGGACTTTGGGCGCTTCGGGGTGGAAGGCGTTGATTTCTGAAGCGTAGGAAAGGAGCGAGGAGTGGTTGCGGGAAATGAGAATTATTTGCCAGCGGTGCGAGGCCAGGTAGAGGGAGAGACTTCGGGACATGAGGGGGCCGGCCCCGATTATAATTATTGTGCGTGGTTTGATTGAGGCCATTTTGATTGTTAGGCAATCAGTTTTATATGATGTGAGTTGTACTCTCTGGCGTTGAGTAGGTTTATTTAAAAAGTGCAGTTTTGCGTTCGTGTGGTAGGCGGAAAGTATGACGATGAATTGAAGTAATAGCTAGAGGTAGGAATTTTTGCATATAAAAAAGGAGAGGTAGTGCGGGGTAAATTTCACATTCAGTATCTTGAAAGAAACGTGGATGGTTAGAATGGATGAAAGAGCTTCCCTTCTATGCAATGTATTCGTCTGAATCAGCCACCTGCAGTCGCGTTTCCCCAATGATATTTCGCAAAAACGAGTGACTTTGTATAGCCTGTACAACACCAATTGGATAGTCTCCTTGTGATTGGGATATTGTAAGCCTTTTACATGTGAGCCGGCACAACTATACTGAGAAAGAATACAGTGAAACGATGAGAAGGTGGGAATGAACTGTGAAAATGCGCATCTGTCTTTATAAATCCAATCAGATGAACAAAGAGCAGCAAACTGAAATCCAAGCCGTACTTTGAGATATGTTGGCCCCATTGCCAAACTCGACTTCAATGTATACTTGGCGTCGAATGTTTCAACACCACTGCGAGGTCAAAGCCAACCTGCAGAGTCTTTCTTCATGTGTTATGATTTGCACTGAAAACTTAGGTAGAACTACCACCAAAAATCCAGCTCATATCTCTCCATCATCGCATTGAATCCCACGCAGAAGAAGAGCCCGTGACGCAGAGAAAATTCACGTATGAAAAACAGGCCCAGCCCTTTTCTGTAGAGAACAAATTGCAGGGACTATAAATTCGAGTCAAATAAAACTCGTTACGGATTCCATGAATGTGTAAGTAAGACCAAAGCAAATAAGATAATACGACCATCGAAGTAGAGCCATCACTTGACATCATGTTAAATCATACCAATCTCAAAATGTTTTGCCGAGGAAAGTATCAATCATAATCATCATCATCCGCCAAGACATCCCCAAACAACCCTCACATAAACATATATCCCCTTCAGCTGGACCAGGTTATCAACAGAGATGCAACAAAACTTTCACCTCCTCACCCCTCTTCACCTATCACCAATGGTTGGACAGAGCTCTACTCGCTTGTAAGATAGTCATGATGACGCCAAGATATTGTTTGATCAAGGGTGTAACCTTCGAATATCAAAGGTGTCTCAGATTGTGTGATGACCATGATGCCAAGAAATCGCTCCTGGATGTAAGATTTGACGTTGATGTGCTATTGGTGGATCATATCTGAAGCATTAGGGCATGGATGCTGAAGTGAAACAAAATGATTGTTATTAATACCTATGTTGTGATAATTTGTTGTAATATTTGTTGTGACAATTTATTGTGATGACTTTTTGAGGCATAGCAAATACTTCATTACTCCTCACCCAGGAATTTCTCACCCTTCGATTCCTTTCGTGACATAACACCATTAATAAAATATATGTGTATACATGAAAATTCCACTTCATCGCTCCTCTCCTTCAACAACAATCCAGACCCCTAAACCATTCCCTACAAGAAAGCCAACGTGACCAATCCCAGACCACCCAAAACCCATGAACTAACCCTCAATCCACTCGCACCTCCCTTCTTCGTATGTGTCGCACTGGCAGCACTGCCTGTAGCGGTTGCAGTTCCAGTACTCGCATCCTTAGAAAACCCACAAATCCCCGTGCCATTCATTTGATAAGTAGGGAACATTACTCTCGGCTCCCCTTTATCCATATCTAAAAAGACGGTACCGTTGCTACTCGCAATATAACTCTTGCAAGTCATCACCTCCGTGAGGTTTGTGCCAGGGTCCGCGGCATTGTCAATATTCAAGGTATAGCTTCCACCCTTGGAACCTTGATTGCTCAAAACTGAGACGATTTGGACACCGTTTGGACCCTTTCTGGTAGCGTATGTAGAACTGTCTGTGTGGAGAAGAATGGAACTGTTGCTGACGTAGTTTGAGTTTACGGAGATGGCGTGGTTGCGGAGGGTGTTGAGGAGGGTGGTTAAATTGTACAGGTTAGAGGTTGTGCTGGGGTTGTTTTCCCAGAGAGCTTGACGGTTATATGGTGAGTAGTTACCGCTGAGATGTTGCTCTTGTCCGTAGTAGTATTTGGGGATACCGTCGGCGAGAATAGAGAAGGCCATTGCATTGGCAGCAAGCTGTTTTCTGTTGTCAGTATACATGTGTAATAATTAAACATAAAAAAAGAAGGGGAAACCTACATTCTCATCATCACTGTAAGAAGCGAAGCGTGGCTGATCTTGATTTTCAATGAAATTGGCAAGATACTGTGGAGATTTGCAAGCCTTTCCCACACTCTGGACCATATTCGCCAATCCCGACATATTTCCTGCAGTGAAAGCTTGAATGAGAGTGAAATACACTGGGTAATTTTCCAATCCCGCGGTGTATTGTTGATAGTTGCAGGTAAACGCCGCATCACCATCATCTACTTCACCCATAGGATATACACCAGCAGACTCCACAAAGCCTTGAAAGAAATCATACGTGATTTGTTTAGCACCGTCAACACGGATTCCATCGATGGAGTAGTTGGCGACAAGCTCCTTAATCCATGTTCCCATCGCGGCTTGCACTGTTTCGTCTTGGGTCTTGATATCCGGGGTAGCGACACCAGTATAGCCTAACCAGCAGTTTTGGTATTGCGTGACGTTTGTCCAGTCAACGATTGGACAATAGGAATTATAGGATGATTCATTGTTAAAGGGGGCCGGAGCAAAGACAGAGTAATCGATTTTCGTGTCTGCTGTCATGTTGTGATCTCCTATGTCAACTGCCATCTCACTGGCGACAACATCGACTAAGAGATACATATCCCTCTTGTGAAGTTCCGCGCTCAAGTTCTTCAAATCATCTGCTGATCCGAAATTTGGGTTAAGATCGTAGAGGGACTGTAATACAAATGTCAAAAGCTTTCCTTGATGACTTTCAAAACATCGATTGCATGCAAACAGAAAGTGCCAGGAGAGAACCTACAGTCTGCCAATATCCATGAAACGCTTGTCCATAAATTGTCGTACTATTGATGTTCAAGTTCACCGGACTAATCTGGATAGCCGTAAAGCCCATATTCTGAATATAATCCAAGTTCTCCGTGATACCATTCCAAGTTCCTCCACAGTAGTTCGTGATGTTGCAAGGAGCATCAGAAGTCGACGATCGATGATATCTATCTGTTATAACTTGGTAGATTGATCGAGAAGCCCAATCATCGCTAGTTGCTGCTTGGGATAAACCCGCCAGGATTGGAACGAATGGAATGAGTGAGTACTTCATTGTGAGAGATGCGTGTAAAAATGCCGAGGGCAAATGAATGTGTGTATGTAACCAACGAATGTACTGAGTAAGAGTAAACTACTCGAAATATAGGTACAATGCGTACAATACAAACAGAACGAGAGACTGAATGTATCAAAAAGACCAATTATCTTCTATTCGACTCAAAAGAAATAGGAAGAGAAAACTCAAAACAAAAGAAAAAGGGAAACACACAATCTTAAGTCAATAATGATCCATCTGATTAGGAAGTCTACCAGGACCATAAAACGAGTATGGTATGGAAAAATACGAAGCGTTAGGGGTGAACCACCCTGAGCCACCAGGAACAAGTGTGCACTGGTCCCGAAGATACATCATGGCGTGTAAGGTTGCATGCATGGAAGATCTTTGACTAAAATGGCATACTCGCACTTAAATCCAGGGGTAATAGAGGTCTTTAGCTCGGGTCTCCTATTAAAAAGCAGAATTCAATAAAAACTTAACCCAATCAGGATCATATTTATATTTTTTGTATTTATTTTATAATAATTTTGATTTGATTTGATATAAAATATATTAAAATTTAAAAAAAAAAAAATTTACTTTAAATAAAAAGTTTTAATAAAGAAAAATATTAATTTTTTTAATAATTAATATTTTGTATATATTTAAATAATTAAAATAGTTTCTTTTAAAATTAATGAATATGATAGATTTTATTCAAAATGGAAGCGAGTTTTACACTTTTAAACTATTTTAAAGTATTTTATTTTTACCTATACTAAAATCAAGCCGAAGTTGCTATAATCGTACCTAGACTAGTACTAGCCCTCCTCTCGCTCTATTACTTTATAAACCTCTTTCATTTACTACACATTTAGCCCCCGAAAGGGATCTTATTAGTATACTCTTTAATAAGTGACAATTCTAACTGGGCTAAGTTTTTGTTAAATAGCAGTGGACTCTTTGCTTTATAATAAGAGATAGCTAGTAGTTTTTCTTAATTGTTTAAAACTCTTTAATATTAATACATTAATATTAGATAGAAATACGGAAGAGCGGCATTTGTAAACCCTTGGTTCATTATCCATCTTTCATTACCTATTCAAACCATTAAAAAACATTGGAAAATGAACAATTAAAAGTACTAAAGTAGTGACAGCCGAAAAAACTCTATCACATCCGTTTTATCAGCATCGTCGTAAGCCTAATTGTAGATCACTTCATGCCGCTTTCACGCGTCCACTCTACGAAAAGATACCGTACTGGTAGCTTCATCAACCACTTGCTTGATATCGAGGAAAAATGAAAAATTATTGAATAAATACGAGAAAGCTATCAAAGCAGCACTCCGGCTTTCTCGTACTGATGAACCCCAGAACCAATTTTTTTTTACTTGTATGAGTACCTAAGTACCTAAGTAGTAGGTAGTTCTTAATTAGCTTTGAATCTTAGCGACCCCTATTTTTATCCCTTTGTTCGTTAGTCAGGTACGGCAAGCAAGTTCGAAATCAATTCAAACAAAAAAGTGAGTCAAATACCCCCCAAAAAATATATCACTCACAACAATTTCCTATGATTGATGAACTTAACCATCTTGCCACAAAAGCTTAGCTACGCCACCATTCCCATAAAATTTTAAAATTGGGATGGGCTTATGGGGAGGGAACGGAAATGAGCTTGGTCATGGGAATACAATAATGTTACGACTCGCGGTAGGTAAATCTGGGGAAAGATAATCATGGTAAGGCTTCAGGGCTTGATTGAATATTATTGGAAGATGCTTGGAAGGTTGCATTCATGATTCGGAGGTTTACCAGCGTACTCAAGCTTCCGCATTATTGAATATTATCAGAATAAAATTCCGTCTTCTATTTACTTATATATTGGTACGAGTTGCGTTCAACCCAAAAGCAAGAGAGGGAATGAGGAAAGTAGCACAGTAACAGAGTAGGCGCAACACGCCCCCTTCTTAAAGCTCAACCTCCAAATGATTTCTACCCGTCAAATTTCCCATCATCTCTCTCACCTCCATCACTCTCTCAACAATCCCTCCCCAACCCAATACACCCTCCTTCCCCCCAGAACCCATCCACACCCCAATCAACAATCCGAGCAATAAACCAAGCACTAAACCCCTCCATCCCCCCTTCACTATCCCATTCATCCAAAACAACACTTCATCCCCCTTCACCATGACCGTATTATTCTTAAACCTCTGCTTCCGCGCACTTTTCAAACCAGGAAGAGCGTCGTGGGAATAGCTATTGTTCAGGAGCTGGTAGTCTTGTATTTCGGAATTGGCTACTTTTTGTCTGGCCCAGTGGCCGAGGGTTTTCCGATCGGTCCAGGGTCCCAAAGAGGGATTTTCTATTTGCGAGGCGAGCGGAGTGAGCACGGGGACTCCGTAGCCGCAGGATGTTTGAACCTATGCTCGAACATCGTCAACAAGACGCCTCTTTCCTCTCGTCTTCAATCATTCTTGCTATGGAAAGATGAAGACGGGGCTTCGAAAGGACCCGGAAGGATACAAAACCCACCTTCCAAACATCCAAGAAAATAATAGCTCTCGCACCATCCACATTCGCCTTCCCCATCTTAGACAAAAGCGATGAGAATTGAGGTGTATTCCATTCAATCACATGTCCTGTGCAGAAGAAACGCATGATGCGAGGAGCGGATTCGAAAGAGCAGAACATGATTGTTACACGTCCATTTTCTAGAAGGCGAGTTAGTGAGGTTTCAAGCGTATGTAGAGGTGCGCATGCTAGTGTGAGAAAATAGAGAGACGAACCGTAGATATGACTTATTGTCTCGACGCCAGAACCAGTTGCGTCGACGCTAAGGAAGAGTTTAATTTGTCAGTCTAGAAATTGAAAATGTTTCTTAAAAACACAGCGCAGCGGAAAGAAAAAAAATAAGATGAGGCGGAGATGATGATGAATGCAGTTCGACGATGTATATCTTGTACCGCAGACTTGTAGAAGCACTGCAATCGCACGTGTGAACGACCCTCCATCATCCCTATCCTCTCAAACACCACCCCTTCATCCCGTCACTCCCTCCCACCCCTCCCCCTCTTCACCCTCTCGCCTGGAAAAAATCCCCCAATTTCCAAAACGCAAAAAGAAACCTAAACCCACTAAGCACAACTATTCCCTCCCAAAATCTTAAAAGTCGCACTCGGCAACCCCTTCGGACTCATATTAATATGTTTCCCAAATGTCGGCGCCGACGCCGTAAAGAAAAGCGGTTGCGCCATTGCCCACTCGGCTAGATCTTCGGAGATGGAGGGGAAGTATTTGGGCATCTTGGTAGACGTGTGTAAGGATGAAGAATTGGGGTGGAAGATGAGAGATAGTTTGAGAGGAGCTGCGATGTTGTATGGGCAAGAAGATGCAAATTGTGAGCAACAAGGAATTTACTTGTTAATTTACTTGTTAAGGTAAGACTTGCAATGCGATTGAGAAAAGAGTCGTCTTTCAAAAATGACATTGGAGGGCAAGCAACGGTGGGTGCCACGTTTCCCCGGAATTGTTAGAAACTTAATTGGAGGCCCTTTACATGACATTTATGAGTCATCTGCATATTTCACCTTGTTACTTGGCATGTAATGCATAATACGATCGAGAAATCATCCAAGGTTTGTACTGTATTAAAGCTGGAGCCCATACCTACACCTCGCAATCATGATCCGAAATCTCCAGATATCATCTGATGCTGTAGGCTGCGCGTTCATATATCATGCCATGTATGTTCTAATCCATCTCTCATCATCTCATCACTCATAAGGTCTAAAATTAATAGATACCTTCCACACCATTTCCGATCGCATGTAGCCATATCAAGCCAGACCAACCCAAATCCATCATCTCGGTTTAGATTAAAAAAAAGACAGAAACCAGATTCAACTATTGTTGTACAGAGGTAATGTGACCCAATAGACGCCTTCCGAAAATGCCGACCTTTAAAACGAAACTCCTTTGTGGATATCCAGTATACATCTCTTGAAATATGGAGAATGTATTGACAGTAAAGAACGTATGTGTGGTATATTTAAAGGAAGTAATCACCAGCACCTCTCCGACCAGCTGGAACGGCCCGTTGATCTTCAGGTACGGCGCTGAAGATGCTAAATCTAGGCTGAAGGTCTTCACCAACATTCATAATTGAAGCGACGTTGCCACATCGGTAACAGTAGTTAGGAGCTGACCAGACAGTAACGACTGACCTTTGCGCAAAGTGGTACTGCAAGTTGTTAGAACGTTCTAGCCAAGAAGAGCGATTGACATACCTTATATCCCTCGTTCACAAGTTGATGGGCACGAGCAATAAGCTTCAAACCGTTGACATGATTGAACTCACTGGCAACCTTGTTTCCGAACAGCCATCCAGCCCCACGAGGAGAAACGGCCCAAGTTTCAACGTCTTTCAGGTCTTCAGGATCACTCCAAACCAAATCACAGAAAGCACCCTCATGGGGAATTTCTTGAGCGCGTGCAACAACTCTTATTTGATCAACGGTCCGAATTTCTGGACTCAAACCACCGTGAACGCAAAGAACCTCTCCATCAACAACGGCCGCAAGGACAAGGAAGTCAAAAACTTGGCAGCAGGATTTCCAAACAGAGGCATTGCCATATTTCTGTTGACATTCTTCGTAAAATCCATATACTTGTGTGATTTGACGAGATTCGTGATTCCCGCGGACGAGGGTAATTTTATCGGGGTATCTAGTATTGTTAGAAATGGACCTAGCTGGACAATATATATTACTTACGTAGCTTTCAAGCACATCAGCAAAGTAAAAGTTTCCAAACTAAAATATCCTCTATCGACGAAATCGCCGAGGAAAATGAAATTTTGGTTGCCACTTCCAGAGATTTGGTTGTTGTTGATATTGATCCCAGAATCACCCCCAGAGCTTGCACTTCGATTGGATCCACCTGCAGTACGTGGACGTCCTCGAGGTTCGTCATCATCATCATCGTCCCCTCCACTTGCGCTTTCCATGCCACTGTCACTGCTTCGTATCTTCTTCTTCAATTTTGGATCTGTAATTTCTGTAGGCGGCTCGATCGCATCTGTGTTGATTACGGTGGTGGGGGCTTGGACATTTGTCTCTCCCGGCATACCACCAGCGATACGGAAAAGCTCGAGTAAATCGTAGAATTGACCATGTATATCACCACAAATAGTGACAGGAGTTGCGACAGGTTGTATATTGGACTCTGTCGGGAGGAGGATCAGTACAAGAAGATGGTAAAGAAGGATTCAGAAAACGGTACCTTCCATTAAACACTCCTTTACCATTTCACAAAGTTGTTTCATTGCCCATTCTGGTAAATAATGACATTGCTTTGCCTCTGATAACCATTCCTCGAGACCAGAACGAGGTCCTAGTTTCGCAGCGCCAGGGCGGGGTACTGGGGAACTCATGTTGAGTACTTTGATAAGGCGAAGGCTTGAGCTTTCTTTTGAATGCGTAAACGAAGGAGATTGTATTGTGGTACAAATTTTCTCAATCTGGGGAGGGGTCAAGTGTCTTCCTGAATCCTCTTGTAGGTCCTCGGAATCTTCTACAATAGTCTCGAGGTTGCAGGTGTATTTGGATGATTTGGGTGCCTTTTCAACAGCTATTACTCTGCAGTTGTTGCAATCAGGTTGTTCGATACTCTCTTCAGAATTGGTGTCGTCTTCTTGTGAGCTATCGTAATCGTCGGAGAGTGATTGTTCGTAATCTTCTTGGTGAAATGCACCTTCGACTGCCTCATCTGTATCTGTACTTGAAATCATGTCGCACTATTCCCAATATCGTAGTATAGCCGAAGATGTGGACAGAAATAGTCTGAAAGGTGACCGTATTATCGGTGGTTAGACATGCCGACTCAAGGACTTTTGGTGAATGCCCCACGTCCAAACTTGAGATTGAAAGCATCCATCATCCATCATGCACATCATCATAATACAATACAACCATACCATTTTTCTACTCCCACAAACAAAACAGCAACCCATTGGATGATTGCTCGGATACTATAGGTCGTGGTCGCATTTGTTCTATATTCATATGTTTCTCAGAAACTCGCACGATTTTCCAACTGATGAACGTGGATTTTAAATTACTTGTAGGCGTACGCCTGCTGTTACCCAGTTCTACAGACATTTGACGCAACATTTCAACGCCTTCTCTAGTCCGTCCTCACAGCTATCATTTAAGATGGCTACCACAGCAGGATCTCGCAACCAGATGAATGGTGTCCTTTCTGTCGCTACTACACAGACATCGAGCAATACATCCAAGCAAACCGCTAGCAAGCCAGCAAGTCCCAAAATGAAGCTTATCGTCCGTAGACTGGCCCCTGGACTTACGGAGGCGGAATTCATCTCTACTCTGGGTGATGAATGGAATTTAGGACAAGGAAAGGTTGATTGGTTTCAATATAAATCAGGAAAGGATTCTAAAGAGTAGGTAATTTCGAAGAGTATGCGCCAGTAATGCTTACAGACAAATACAGCCCTTCCAAGCCATCTCGACCTTCTCGAGCATATGTTCATTTAACCAATGGCGACTATCTCTTGCCCTTCTCCGAAGTCGTGCGAAAATCGAGTTTTGAAGATGCAAAGAATACATATACAAATTCTTGTCTTATTGGACCGCCCTCTGTTGAATTTGCGCCTTACAGTAGAGTCCCCACAAGTCTCAAACGTCGTACAGATACCAAGGCAGGAACAATTGATCAAGACTCAGAATTCATGGCATTCCTAGAAGGATTGGCTAATCCAATCACTACAAAAGAGGCTGGTGCAGAAGGGGAAGATACTCCAACAGGGAAGGCTGAGAAAGTCACTGTAACTCCTCTGGTTCAATTCCTGAAAGACAAGAAGGCCAATAATAAGAAGGAATCAGCAGCCAAGGCAGCAAAAAAACAAGATTCCTCAAAGACCAAGGTTAAGGAAGGATTGAGTTCCACAGATGATAGAAAGTCTAATAGGGATTCTAAAACCGACAAAGTCGCCGCTACACAAGAAGCTGTCAAGATTTTGAACAGAGAAGCTGCTAAGAAAACAGCGGCTGCATCCTCCTCTTCATCGACCTCTGCAGCTGGTTCAACAAGTACCGAAAAGAATGTCCCCAAACTTGATACTTCCAAAATTCCGGCAAGTGAAAGACAAACCGTTGTCGCTGCCCATGTTCGCATGTTACGCCGTGATCTCGGGCTCAATCCCTCACAGGCGCATCGTCGTATCAAACGGGATACAGCTAGTGCAGTCAAAGCCGAAGCTTCTGGACAGTCCGTCACCAATTCTAACAATACCGCATCTTCTCCATCTACCCCAACAACGCCTACTGGCCCCAAAGCAGCTCCTGTTCAGACTAGTGTTCAATCAGGTAGCCGAAGATCTAGAAGAGGTACCCAAAACAATAATACCGATTCGTCTGCAAATAAGGCGCCAACATCCGCTGCTACGGCTCCAATGCCACCAATGGTTGTTTTAAGAAAGCCCGACAATCAAAGACCTCCACAACGACCGAATACCGCTGGTTCTCAGTCGTCATCTGCACCTCAAGTTACATCGAAAGCTATCTCTAAAGCCACATCTGCTGCTCCAGCTGCGGAGCCATCCCAAACACCCCAACAGGCTACTCTGAACCGAGGATCAAAAGTCCAAATAGATGTTCCATCTAAAGGTGCCCGACAAGCTTTCATCAAGCATGCAAATCCATCTCAAGGCGTAACCGAATCACTGTTAAAAGAAGCATTGGAGAAATTCGGCAAAGTTTCAATGGTTGAGATAGATAAAAAGAAAGGCTTTGCATATGCAGATTTTGAAGACCCAGAAGGTTTGAAGAAAGCAATGGCTGCCAATCCAGTTTCCGTTGCTCAGGGTACCGTTCACGTCATGCAACGAAAGGGAAACCAGCTACCACGTGCTAGTCCGGCTCCTAGAGCTCCTCCGCCACCACCCGCTAATCCGGCTTCGCGTGGTGGTAGAGGTGGAACCATGGGTAGAAGGGGTGGTAGAAGTGGTGGTGGAAGAGGTCGCGCGGATGCTCAAGCTGCGGATTCCTCAAAACCTTCTCTAGCTGCTCCTACAGGGCCAGCCCCAAAGTGAAGAGTTTGCGATCACGAACGACGTATCAAGATAACCTTCTTAGACAGAATTAACGGCAATTTAGCTAACCGAGAACATCAGCCATTATCGGAAATATGAGACCTCAATACGATCTCTGAAATATCCTTTATAGTGCCTTCTCAACAGCCACACAAGCCCACGCACAGTATTCGAGATAGTTTCTGCGGCTATACTCAAACTGTCAATCTCGTGTCTCAAGCCCAAGGGCGCGGAGTATGTGGAAGAGGAGCATGATTATAAGTATGAGCCAAAAGCCATGTGCAACAGCGAGAGAGGAGAGTTAGGAAGTATTGATTATTCATTGGTAGGAGGCTTTGACCCCGAATACACTTACACGACTGCAGAGTGGTGGTTTAGTGTACAACATAGTAGTATGCATCAGATTTCTGAGATGATTACAATTTTATACTTTTCTTACATTATGCATATGATTACACTACAAAACCTTTGTGCTTCACAGGCAGGTACATTTCGGGTGTTACACTTTTCATTGTTCTGGGCTTGTGCTCCATCAGTACGCCACCATCCCTAGCCAAGCGTTATTGCAGCACGCTCTAGCTAGTACCCCCATCTAGTACATTTTGTTATCTTGCGACCTTCTTCATTATATATACACTATTGCATAATCAAGTCTTCTAATATCTAGAAGCAAGCCAATAAGCTTGTGTATACGAGGACCTTCTCGGTACTCTAGCATTTGACTATTGGACACATAACTAACAATTTGTACCGACTTATAGGTTGCTCGAGAATAACCACACTGCAGATGGACTTACTTTACGTTATATACCTGCTTGATGGGAGGAGGGCGGAGGCTTGAGGATTTATCCATTAATGGGGCATCATCGGAAAATCAGAAGTTTATTGCTGTTGCTTATGAACGGTTCTCTTCTTGTTTATTTGTGTCGCCGTCGCGAAATTCTGAGTGATAGTCTGTGGGGAGTGCTTGTGAAAAGGGAGGGGGCAAACTTGTGGAGTTGATGGGGTTGAGTGAAAATTTTCTCACCTGGTATTCGTCTAACAGCACGTGGCATATTCATTACTCCGGCGTTTTGCATCTTTAACCTATTAGTTAAGGGCGTTGAGATCCTTTATATGCGCGTGAAAATGGTTTGGAATGTAAGAGTACCGGGGAGGGGGGGAGAAGGGGTTTTAATTGGTCATCATGATTTTCTACTCTGTAGGTGCCGAGAAAGAAAATAAGTTTTAAGAGTAGACTTGGCCTGTTTGGAAGTAAGGACTTATTTCAACCTTCTCGGATAAGCATTGGGGAATCATGATATCGGAAGTTGGAAATTGCGATTGAATACTGTTGTTTTCAAACACACCTAGGGTGTACAGTATTTGGTAGACTGGCTTCTGCATTATTTCGGTTTTGAGGCAGAGTCTGAATCTATGGGGTCAGTTTGTGGATGCAATTAGTTTTGGGGGAGGGCGGAAGTCTGGGCAAGGGATCAGTGGCTTTTCAAGAAATTTCTGTGCCACGGAGAGCAGGGCTTTTATATTGCCATATTTGTGCCTGAGCATGACTTGGAGGGAATGTGTGTAGCTTGACGACCACCACCACTACTATTAAAGCTTAGGTGGACGGAACGACAGGCGGAGTAGAGAAACGGGAAAGAGGTCTGGGAGTAACCGGCGGACGCGAAAACAAGAGAGAAGAAATGAGGAGGGGTGACGAGAGAGAACGAGAGGCGAGAAGAGGCGATAGCGTCTATTGTTGTGCCTGCGTGGTATTCGGTGGGGGAACAGCCTCGGAAACGATATATGTTGCCTCCTATAATTAGAGGTAAACAATTAGTTCTCGTTTCAAGTTTCACATCCTCCCACAAAAGCTCAACACAATTGGAATATTGCTGTCCATTCAAAGTCTGAGTAGAAAGAGAACTTACGGCGTATACGGCGTCGTAGAGACCATTGATCCACTCGACCCGGCTCTCTGGAGAAGATGAGAATGAGAGGCGAATGTGGCCATGTAGTCTCTGGAGTGTAGCCTCCCCAGAAACTCGGAGCCACGGCTGGAGAGCGACGAACGCAGCGCAGAGGACAGGCGGAGGAGCGGAACCGGGAGGGAAGGAAACTGGGTCTGACGTGAAGACGCCATTGTAGTCGAGTTTATTAGATGAATCGAGGCATATGCAATAGAGAATGAGGGTTGAAAGAGACTAAGATGAGATTGATGGAAAGAGAGTGATTGGAAGGGAAGAAGTCGCAAAGGTTAGTTCGATCTTGGCTACTCAAGGTTGCTTCCACACTCCACCTGAGATCAAAACATTCATCGTTTGGACACAGAATAGTATTTCAAGGCATTCGACTATATAATTAAAGTTAGGGCTTTAAATTGGCTGGTTTAAGATGGTGCTTTTGAGAGAGTGTGGTCAATTATTTGTCGTTGTTCAGATGGAAGTTTAATGGAATAGCTTCAACTGTTATTGTTTGATTTATTAGTGTCTGTTATCTAGTATGAGGCAGAAACCATAGATTTCGTAAAAAGTAGAAAGTCTAATAGCACTATAGAATTTCAATACTACATAGATCCGGTCCCTGTCACGGTCTCTCAAAGTCTCATATACCGTGTGTATTTTGTCCAACCTGAAATGTATCAAATCGGAGAATTAAATGTTATATTCTAACGCAATAGGAGCTATTGTGAGCTATTATCCTTATTTTAAGTCATTTGAGAAGTGTTTTAGTTGTTTTGTAACTGCTTATAATTTATAAGCCATCATGTAATTACGCGCAGCACTCTGCCAGAGCTCTATATTTAATAATCTTCTCAGTTCAAACATTCCAGCCGAGAGAGAAGACCACTACGTACTCCGACGAGTTATTGTTGGAGTGCGTTCCAGACTGTTGGAAAGCCTGATGTCATAACGAAATCATCCCAAGAACCTCCTCTACTCACCTTCAGTAACAATTGAATCATTGGTAGCATTTACCTAGTCCACAGAAAGACCAAGTTTAACAACTGTATCGATTTGAAATTGATACAGGTTTCTTGAGCGACGATTGTGAATAAGACCTGACGCGAAATTCTTCTGATACACGTTGAGAATGTCCCGATCTGAGACCCCGAACATATCTTCACCCGCAATTTGGTTGATCGTTTACCTTTGACACCCGACAGAATTTAGGATAGCAATTTTTCGTATGCTGGTTGCAACAAAATATATGCTAACGCTCAGACTCAGAGACCAAAGCAACGACTTTGCGGCTTCTCAAGTGACCCAAGGCACTGCTGGCTGTGCTGCTGCTTATGCTGAGCAAAACACCAGACTATGACCAGTTCTCTAATTTTGAGAGCTTCGTCCGTATTTTCCAGACAACAAAGACAATTCATGGTTCCTTGACTACAAGTTTTAGACATTGCTACAAAAAAGATGGAGAGTGACAAGTGAAGTGGATCAAGATTATCTTCTTCGATATACCCAAATCATCTAAACAATTGTTAAGTCTCAAAATATAATATGTAGTTGGAAATAGCCGATGGTGCTATTTTGTAACAAGAATTTTAGCTTTCTATAGGCTGTCCAGGTTTTGGTCATACGGAAACATGGAAAGGCGTTGTATCTCAATTTTTTTACCAAACCAAGTTATGCTAGGGTATTTGAAGATGAGACAGCGACCATTTTGTGAATTGCACTCCTTCTACTCTCAATACTCTGAAAGCCACCCGGAGATTCCTCGTCTTCAGGCCTGGAGCTTTTTTTTTGAGTCTGTCAAGATATCGAATCCCGAAATTTTCATGCTTCCGAGGATTACTTATGATACTCCTTCTTCTTCAACCGACTCTTCAACCGACTCTTCAACCGACTCTTCAACCGATTCTTCCTCATCCGATTCTTCAACCGATTCTTCTTCATCCGACTCTTCAACAGACTCGCTATCATCTGAATCATCATCATCTAAATCCTCGTCATCCAATGAGTCATCGTCTTCTGAATCGGAGAAGCTTCTCGCCTCAAAGTGAGGGCTAGGTGGAGGGGATTCGCTATCAGACATATAGAAATCATCATCGTGTTCTATTATTCGAACAATCCCTTTTGGTGCATGACTAAACCAGTAGATTTAATTAACATACTGAAGTAATGCAAATGACACACATGAAAGGACGTATTACATACCAAGCACGTGGAAAAGACTTTCTCAATGTCCCTCTTCTCTTATATCGAGCTGCCTTTTTAATGACAATCCCTAGAAAATATTCCTTCTGTTCGGAACAGGCTAGTTAGTAATTGGCATTAAGGTGTGTTTTGGGGGCCGGGGGGGGGGTTGCTACGCACCTGTGCCAAAGTAAGGCGTTTTCCAGCTGGCTTAAGTGCACCGGGGAATTTGTATGGATCTTCAGCTTGAATGAGGAAAAGTGATTTATACAAAACCCTGGGTTCAAAATTCATATAGAAAAAAACATGTTCTTTCTCTGCATCGGGGATTGCCCCTACAAAGCCGATATTAAAACCACGGTTTTTAATACTTTTTAAATCTTTTATGAATTCCGCCTGTAACTGGGCCATTAACAACGGTCGATCGGAAGACGCCCACTCTGGCGGTATCGGTGGTGCGTGACGTTTGTATGACCCAGTCAAAGTCCCTTGTGGCCAACCCCTCCTCCGTACTATAAGACTTCCACGCTTATCATAATCGTATGGATTGTATCTGCGCAAAGAATAATATTAGTGTAAAATTCGTGAAGTGAAAAAGATAATGGTGCATCGGTGCTAATCATTGAATTACATATTTGTGCTCCTTCGTATGCAAATGCCAAAAGACAAGAGAGTGCGTACTTGAATAGAATCCTTTCTTCTTCACAAAGCGCAAGGAAGTCTCTCCATTCGTCAATGTTTAGTTCTATCCCCCCATTGTTGTGAATGTATTGAAGCATAAGCATCATGGGAATTTCGACCATCGTAGTATCTAATGCGAGCTCGGGAACATTTGCATATAGATATTCTTTTATCTCGTCAAATCTTGGACACGGGCGAAGAGCTTTGGGTGGGATAGGTCCTTCGTGGAGGAAGAATTTCCTTGGAATTCTAGTTGTAGGAGCAAACATATACACAGATGGTACATTATGAGGCTTCTTTGCATTAAAATGAGTGTTCCAGACAAACACTCGATCAGACTGTGATTTCGTGATTAGCTCCTCGATTCGGTCTGCAATAATCTTACGATCTCTGGTTGATATGTCTCTGCTGGTATCAGAACGTCTGTTTGGAGCGGAATTATCGCTGGTAGGCATCTTCAAGGAGCTTTTTCCGGGGTACCAATAACTATAAAACTCTAGTTTGGTCCCTATTGGCTGAGTAAAATGGGTACTTTTGGGTCCATATCTTACAGTATAGCCCCGTTAAAATACAGCTTGTAAATATCGGCTCGGTAACTGCTCACCTTCGTACACTACACTCCCAATAATCTTCTTTGAGTAGCCTCGAAATTTGCGTAATCTGTATAGGATACATATTTGCACAGTTCCATTCAGATGACTTTGAGATGTCGGGAATACGATTACTGTATTCTTCGCCAATACCTCTATTACCCCAGGGAAAGCTAAAACAAATGTCAGTTGTATCGGGGAGAAAGGATGTGTAAGTCATACGTTCTATACAAGAATCCACCAGAAACTGCCGGAGATCTGAATACCCTTTCGATACCAGGATCAATAGAACCACCAAATAGCTACGAATGGGGTCAGTACTAGTGCGCCGTGGGCAAATACTGCTCGGAACAGGGTAATAGTACCAAAAGCTCATGGACGAAGCCCCTTGAAAAAACGAATTAGCGCTCTGTTGCATCTCTTTCAATACGCTAGTTTATTACTTACAGCTCAGGGAGATTATCGTGTTCAAAAAAAGGCTCCGAATCATTATGATTTGGGTGGAATTCTATGAGTTTAGATTGGGTGAACGCTACTATATGCTAGTGGAATGATTAGATCTGTTTAAAAGCTGATAAATCATAAAACTCACCGCTACTTCATGTAATATTATTGCCGCCGCACCGAATCTGTCGAGTAGCCTCTCCGCAGGAGTATTTTTTGGATTCAATAATGGCTCGAGACTCTGGAAAGAAATCTCGAGACGTTGCTTCCATCGTGGACCGCTGAAGCCTCTATCCTGTGCCATGCCATGAACATAGGGCCCATTGATTTCCTTTGTGCCACTTAGAAGCGTTAAATCAAATTGCCCTGCATGGCTGCGAAAAAATTCCTCGACTTCGTGAAATCGAGGAAATGCACGCAAGTAGAATCTTAACCCAGAATGTATTTTTCGGTCCTTCTCTGATGATCCCTTCCCTGATAATTCCTCCTCGAACCTCTCGAAAGTATCTGGATCGCCTAAAAGTGCTGTCCACCTAATATTGTTAGACGATTGTTAACAACGTTCTCATTGATCATACCTACCACCTAGCGAAGTTTGGACTGGAAAGAAAGAGCGTAACAAGTCGCAAGCATGGAGCCAGAACATCCCAAACTATTTCATTGCTAGCCTGGTATGTGTCAATATAATTATTCCATTGATTTGGCCTCCTCAAAGTATAACTACCTCCCAATATCCTGGTCTCCCATTCCCTAACTCATATTTTGGCTCATTTAGTCCAGGTGAAATCCAATGTTTTCGAGCGAACCATGGATGAATTGGAATTTGTTCTAATGAAAACGCGTCGTCAACATCAATCGTGCTTGCCAATGCCCCCAAATAGTCAAGCTCCGACATAGAAAATTTAGCTAGTCGATCGTCATATTAGTCGAAGAACATATCGTAGTTTGAAGACAACATACCTTCGAATCGGTGTCTTTGATATGCATCCAGGTTCCGAAATAGCTCTTTCTCGGCCTGAGAGGCGTTTTCCCCAGGTGGTGTGAGAGGTGTTATACCAGACTTGAGAGGTAAAATATCTCTGAGGGCGGGAACCTGTGAAGGATTATAAATATTCAAGCTCATAACGTATGATTGGAAATATTACCTCATTATGAGTGTATCTTTCAGGGTCACCGAGAGTGGTATACGTCTGGCTGTTCAGTCCTCTCAGCCGTTTTCGTAGTGGCTCGAGCTCACCAACCATAGCTGAGGTCCTGCTGGGTATATTCTCACGATTTATCACTGCAGAGCTCATGGTATGGTAAATGAGTGACAACTCAAATTTACTCTTCCTTTTGTGACTTCTACTATTAACTAATAAGCAGTGATGCTTTGCACAACAACTTCTAGTCTGACAAAGGTAAGGTTATGCAGTGATGAAATTTTCCACCCCCGAGGCCACATTTTAAACCCTAAATGATAATTATTATTGTAAATAAAGGAAGTTCCGGAAAAGGTCATTGAAATGTTTAATTGTCCTGTGTTGTTAAAAGAAGGTTCGTGTAGGCCTGTTTATGTAAGCGCTTACATAAGATCTCGTAATATGTCATCTGTCATGGTAACGAGATTCAATAGATCAACAGTTGGAGTCAGACCTGATATCTCTTGAAGAAGTCTGGAGAGTTTTTGATTGTCCAGATCAAATTACCAAAAAAACGGAGAGCAAAGTGAGAATCTGAGCCTCTGATATCATCTCATTGTTGAACACAGGTTTGTATATTGAAGAGTTTCATCTCTTATCGAAACCTTGGACATCTCAATGTACAAGCCAACCTCAGATACTGAATCGTGCAATGAGTATTTGAGACATTGAATAGGTACCATCTCAACGTTAAAAGCCAAACTAAGAGATCACCATTCAAAAATTGTCATACCAGGCACACTAGCATTTGAGTTACTAGATCAAGGATCTAGAAGGTTATATATATTCAACCCGGAAGCAAAAACAAAAGTAATTCGGTTCCTGATTCCTGAGCCAAAGAGAAAAAGATGGAAAGCTTTGTCCTTCCTTGCCTTTCGACTTTTTGATTTCAAAGCTGTTCAAATCGACTATACTCCGTACACACTCGTGAAGGGAGGTATGTTTTGGCTGAAGTTTTCTTCGTATTACTCTTCTCGGATGCTGAAGTCAATTCTTGTCCATACCGAACATATTGCCACTTCGCATACTTCGCATACTTCGAATACATGTGAAAAGCATTGACCTGAACCAGTACTATCGGCAAATGGCCGACCAACTTCGCACAGGAATAAGGTATCACGATGTGAAAATTCTGGTGCAAACTTATTATCAACCTGTACTGTAAATTTCGTCACGTTGATCTCCATACACAATCTCAAAACAGGTATCCATGCAGCAATCAGAAACATGCCTTCTGAAGGCGTTATTTCCCACAGTCTGTTGCCCAATCGCATAGAGATCAATTCCACAATCAAGGGTAATTTTTAGCCATCATCGAAAGACGGCATCACTGATTTTCATACTTCAACAACAGGAGGCTATGATTTCCTCAATGCAATCCATCAGCATAGCAGCGGAATTGTGCCGGTAGTCTTGACAATTTTCATTCGTAAGTGAATTGGGTATGAAGGATAGTTGTTTCAAAATCTGGGTGAGCTTGCATTCGCAAGAGGATGCACGTTTCATACAGTGACCATCGTCATAGATCTAATGACGAAACAATTCATTCGGCCACTTGCCAGTGACTGTACGCACCAAATGTCGAAGGCAAATATAACGAATGTTTTTGAACATTTGTAGCTCTGACTCTTGGTGGTTGCATACCTCTTCACCAAGACGTGGCACCAGACAATCGACGACTTAAGCGTGTGATTTATTTTCAAGAGTCCAGGTTATCTTTAGCCACAAATTGAGTCCAAACGGCCTGTCCTATTGATATATGTACTGCCATATAGAAGGATCATCACAAAATGCTATCGCCTCTTGCAAATTATCCGAGGCCAGAAACCATGACCGGCGTCATTTGAATATATGGCGACGAAGGATTCTACGTTAATTTCGAGAATGGCACTTGTTACAGGTAAGCTGCAGTTATGTGTTAGTACATTTCATTTTGCGGGTATGACGAGCCAACAGATAAAAATCATCTTGCAGATCTACATCTGCCCCAATATCAACAAGTATTGTAGAAAGCTGTGGGCTGGAGCCGGAGACAGCTTTCTACAGAACGATAACAACGTCACTCAATGGAAGTTCCCGCACCTTTTGGAATGCTTAGATGTAGAAGAGACTTTCCCTTTTCGTCCAAATCATATATAGATGCTTCACCACAATCGAAAAGTGATAGCCCCCACGCCACCAGTACGCCAATCATTAGAGGGAGACACTGCTGCAGAACAATATCTGCAGCGTATGCGCTGTCACTATTATACCGGAGAAAATGGGGCTCAAGACGGTCATTTATATGGCGGAGGAGTCTATTATTTTTTCAGTAACATGGGTGGTTATCATCGGGTGCCTTTCAACTCCGCCTCGACCTCCTCTACAATAATCGCCCTGACCTCTTCCCAAGAAGTGCTTGGTACATCTCTAACTCGCTTCTCCTTGTCTTCCAATCCGACAAATTCTTTTGGAAGTACCGCATCAAAACTAAAGCTCTTTTCGTCCTTCAATGCAAGATCAACGGCATTTGCAAACTTAGCAGGGTGTGCTGTTGCAAGCGAAATATGATATGCATTTGGAGACCGCGAGATAGATCGTAATGAAGCAGCTACACCAATTGCCGAGTGTGGGTCTAAGACATATGAACCACTACTATAGAAATCCTTGATGGTGTCGATAGTTTGCTTGTCGCTAACTCTCTCGCTGTCGAAATCCCTGTTCGCAGCCTTGAGGATTTCGTCTTGAACATTGAAACCGCCCTGCGTTTTCAATTGTTTGAGCCAGACTTCAACTTCCTGGCCGGCTTGCTTTTTATTCCACTCATCATCCATACCGGCGGCAGATGCATATTCGTAAGCCAAAAACCACAATAGTCGCTCGAAATTACTCGAAACGAGAATGTCCATAGCAGGACTGAGAGTCTCTTTGACACCATCTTCATGTGCTTTGACACCATCCTCTGCAATTCCTCCTTCGGCTTCGACGCCGTGAACCGCTTTCTTTTCGTAGTGTCCGGTCTTCCAGAAGCGGTACAAGATATCGTTCTCGTTTGTGGCAATGACAAGCTTTTCAGCCGGTAAACCCATGCGCTTCGCGAAATATCCTGCCAAAATATCGCCGAAGTTACCAGTAGGGACGACAAATCGGACTTTGTTTTCGGGTTTGTACGCCGGCGACTTTTGAAGGGAGAAGTATGCGTGGAAGTAATATGTCGTTTGTGCCAAAATTCTCGCCCAATTGATGGAATTGACAGCTCCGAGGTTCATCGTCTCGTTGATCTGGGGATCCGCGAATAAGGCTTTGACGGTGTCCTGAGAGCTGTTCATTAGATTTTTCAAGTACACAAAGATGTATGACTCACCTGGCAATCGTCAAAAGTACCCTCAACAGCCAAGTTGTGCACATTGGCATCTAAAACCGTAGTCATCTGGGCCTCTTGCACAGGGCTTACTCTACCCTTTGGAAATAGAATGAAGACAGAAACATCCTTCTTGCCTCGCAAACCATAGATAGCTGCAGATCCAGTGTCACCACTTGTGGCCCCAACCACTGTGAGATGGTGCCTATCTTTTCCCTCCTTGCCTTTGTTCCGTCTAACGAGGAAGTATTCGAAAAGATTTCCGAGTAATTGTAGGGCGACGTCTTTGAATGCAAAAGTTGGGCCGTGGAACAATTCTAGAAGGTGTAAATTATCTTTCTCGTTGAGGGGAACGAGGGGCGTAGTTTCCGGGGCGCGAAATGTAGAGTAACTTCGATTTATGATGTCTTTCAAATCTGTAGGTGGGATTTCAGAAGAAGAGATGTAAAGGGAAAGAATCTCGAATGCGAGGTCAGAGAATGACAAATCCTTCCATTTTGACTCCCAGTTTTCAGGTACTGATGGGATTTGCTCCGGAATGAATAGTCCTCCATCGGCAGCGAGACCTTTTAGGACAACTTCTTCGAATGACAGTCCATAGTCACCTCCTCTGGTAGATAGATATCTTTGTGAAGGAGTGTGGTCAGTCATGATGGTCTTATTTATATCGCAAATATATTTGAATAGCTTCAATTGAGATAAATATTGACTAAAGACGGATGACACGAAATAAATTCTTACCATCACTCCGGCTTCGGGGCCGATTAAATGCCCCGCCATTTAGCTTGCTCTCCGCAGCTCCGCCAAATTTCTCCGCTCAGCGGAATTCTTTTTGTTTTGCCATTTGATTGATATCAACATAGACTCTGTCATATTCCTCCATATCTTACGCTTTTTTTGTTGTTGTTTTTTAGACGAAAAGGCTTTCAAGCTTTCATCCTTGGAGGATTGAATGATGGGTCACGCCGGAGAGTCTCGCGAAGATGTAAGGTTAGGCACCTTTTTCTTTTAATAGCATACAGGTATTCGACAGGTAAGAAAGATATTGCGTGATTGATGATTGAATGATTGATGGTCTACAAGTCATACTTCCGTCGATTTGCAAAGAAAGCATCAAAGCATCAAGCATATCAAGACTTACATAGAGTTCCCACATCACATAGTCCAAACATGGCGCAAAACGTCTACGACCAAGATGACTTCTTCAAGGCATATGCTCAGCTTCCGAGGTCTCTTCATGGCTTGGACAGAATTCTTGAGTTCAAAGTACTATGCTCTTGGCTACCAAGCCCTGAGAAATCAGTTTTAGTTTTCTAGACCTTGGATGCGGCTTTGGTTGGATGTGTAGATGGGCGCGAGAGAATGGTGCAAGTTCGTTCAAGGTGTATCCGAAAATATGCTATCTCGAGCGAGACACCGCCCTCCTTTCTACTTGTAAAGGCTATAAAGTCGGTCAATGAGAGGAGCTTAAAGCACTAAGAGTGCAAAGAAATAGATTCGATAACGTCTATGTGAGTATCTGATATGTTTAAAGAAGAGTTGCAATGAGGGGAACCGATCTAGGTCTGGTTTGTACAGGGGCCTTCAATATCAGACCAAGCGACCCTTTCCATTCCTTTCCTTCTAGGCTCGCGCCATCCATGTATGTACTGTATATCCTATTCTATCCTATCCTATCCCGCCCTGTCCCTTTATTCCTCTTTCGAAATACTGCGTTGACCCTGATCCATCCCACCAATCATCCAACCAAGCCGTCAACCAATGCCACGCTCGCTGTACAAAGTGCAAAAATAAACTACCACAGAGAAGGAAGAAGAAAAAACAATCCCTCTACCCACACAAATTTTTAGTCTACCGCTGTGCCAGGCCATAATCCAACAAAAAAAATCAAGAATCAAAACAAACCAACCAATACAAAGTTACCATTTCTATCCAGACAATAAGGAGGCCTCCACTGAATTCTTTGGAGCAGTATCATCACGAAAGTCCCAATTATTCCTAGACAACGACCCCGTCTTAAAAATCCAAAGGATAAGGATGATACTTCCCATCATTCGGGAACAAATCATCACCACTCGCCACACTCCCCCCACTCAACCTCGACCCCCTCGAACCCCCCGAAATGCCAACACTCACACTCACCGGTACCTCTCCCCTAATATAAGGCACCTCATCCCGTTCCCTCCTCCCGTAACTACTCCCCATCGTCATCCCCGGGTATCCTTGCGGCGCACTCGTATATCCTCCTGGTGAAGTCCCGTAACTAACACTTGCCCTCCTTGCTCTGTCCGTAGTTGCATTGCTTCCAATTGGGCTTAGTGGTGCGAAGGGATTTGGAAGTTTACTGTTTGGTAGTTTGCCACCGGTGGGAGTTCCGGAATTGCGTTTTTCGCGCGTGTGATCTTCGTCGCGGTATCGAGCATTGGGACTCATGGGGTTTACATCTCGTTCGTCGTCACGGTAGAGTGGTGAAGGGGGTGCCTCTCTATAACTAGTTCTTCGTTCGCTGGTCTGATGTTGTGATCTAAGGCGTTCCTCCTCTCTCTTCCTAGCTTCCGAATCCCGTTCTTTCTCTCGTCGTGTCAGGGGTGGTGTATTTCTTTCCACCATTACTGGATTTCTCTCGCTTCCTCTTTCTTTTTTCTCAGGCGTGATCTTGATATCAGATCCTCGAACTCGTATCCCGTCACTATCCTTCCCATCTCTCCCATCTTTGGCTCTATTCTTTTCCTTCTTCAGACCTTCAATCATACGGAGACAATCATCCCGTTCGCGACGGAGTTCTCGTTTCTCGCGATTGCTTTCTGCTAGACTGTCTTCAAGGTCACGATTCTTCGCCTCGAGGGATTGGACTCGGTCTTTGAGTGTATTGACAGCTTCATTCAAAGCTCGAACATTTTGTCGCTGCTCAGAGCGTTCGACGTCGGTGTAGAAGGAGGTTGAGTTAACGGGAGCAGTGGCTGAATTGTTGGAGGAGGAAGAACCGACACCTGAGTCAGAGGGGTGTCTTTGGTGGGAGAAAGAGGGACGACGGCTGGAAGAAGTTGGTTTGGATGAAATGGGTGGTGTAGATGATAGGCCACCATGAACAGAGGATCCTTTGGTGGAGGATGTGTAGTGAACTTTTTTGACCGGTTTAGAGGACATTGTGAAGTATGTTGTGTACTTGGGTACGATATGTACCACAGTAACTATTTGTTGTAACCTCAAGTATGTTCCGAATCGAAGCAATAGACTCGTACCAATCGTACGCTGTGTTTTCCGATCTGATGATCTCAAGATGTGATTGATAAATGAAGGAGGGCAGGAAAATAATTGGATAATAGCTTTGGGTATTGATGTGGGTATTGATGCAGTAGAAACTAATCTATTCGTCTTTGCCGGTTTGAATTGAAGAGATGTTACCGATTCGACGGTTATTCTTTGCAGATGAGATGGATGAAAACAAGAGATCGAATGAATAGATATATATAAGGCTGAAGGAAGAGAAACACTCGCATTCCTTTGAGATTTATAGGAGTCAAATCTCCCAAGTCGAACCATAGCCATACTATCAATGACCTAACTAACGAACACAAGAAGGATCAATAAACATATGACTCTTCTCTGAAATCCGGTGTCTAGTATACCTGCCTATAAATGTCCGGGTTTCAAGAAACAAAAAGTACCCTTTCTGCCTTGACCACTCGACTCGATCTCCCAATCACAGCCTCAAAAATGCTGGGGTGGTCTTTACACATCTTTTCTTTTGCGGCTTATGGCCTTCATCAGGGTAGAAAAGGGATTTTCAAACGATCTCACCGAGGAGTATCCTGGTTGAACATCCCGTCGTGCATATTTTTGGGTGTGTAGGTTATGGTTGTCCTAGATTTGTTATTCCTTCTTGTGCGATCTTACAGCATTCATGATGGCCCATTTGCCACTTCCATCCATCTTCATCATCTAATCAACAACGAAATTAAATTTCCGGCCCCCAAACTTACTGTATCTCAAATTTCGAAAATCTCGGATCTATATCTCAAAATTTCGTAAACCACCAAATGATGACTCAATCTAAACCTTCCCGCTAGCTCAGCTAGCTTTCCTCGCTTTCCAGCAATCTAATTGGTTAGCGAGATAATAAGAAATAAAGCCCTTGTTCGCAACCCCAGGAAAAAGGGGCAGTGTTAATGCGAGTGTTTCTGTAGCCTTGTGAGTTAACTTTCTCGGGATCTGTAATAGTCAAAAAAGTAGGGTCAAGAACGCCAGGGCAGATTAATTGGTAAGGGTCATGTTATGCTTATTCGTGCGTGATCTTTCCTACGATTGTTAATCATCGATGTGAATTTCTAAGCAAGCATTATTGGCCATTTCAAAATACTGTAGGCTCAGGTAGAGTGCCTACTAGGAATTAAGGTATTTACCGATATGACGCAACGTGGTAACTAACGAGACTAGTTTTGGGTCTGCGGCCTAGTTTAACTTTTACGAATTATAGGATATTTGAGCCGCAAAGAGTGGGAAACTTCTTACAATTGGGAAGGGTGGAGATGTAAAGGCGATTAGGGAATTTTGGGTAAAAGGAAACAAAGTTGCAAATCGAGGTGCGAATTAGACGGTGCGCATGGTGATGCGGGGTTGGCTGCATGAAGGGAGGGGTAGACGGGTAGACCAAATTTTTTTGACATCTCTTTTTTTTTTCTTAGCCAATCCATCCAATCTTCTATTTCTTATCTTCAACAAAGCAATTGTCTATTCCAACCTCCATCGCGGGACTATGCATAAAATCCACGGACAACAAGTTATGACTCTTTCTTTCTTCTGCTCCTGTGCAAGTAAGTCCTGCCTATTTTCACGTGTGGATGTTATGGATCCATAAACTGCCGAGATATAGGTTTGACATCAAACTTGCATTACTCTGCTGCATTGCCATCCGTTCTTATCATTTTACGATTATCAGACAGAGAAATGATTTCATGCGTTAATTGTTGCTTATACGCGGTGTGGAGTGCATTTTCTATCTCTAACCCAAAAAATTGGTCCTTTGGAATTAGCTCTTGATCATGACTTTTACTTTTGTTTGTAGATCCGAGAAGTATTCTGGTGTCACAAGATCCCCTCCTTTTTTTTGGATGCCTTAACGCAAAATTCCTCGCCGCATATGTGCAGAAATCCAAAGGCAGAACTGTACAACCTCTCACATAAAAGCAAATAATTACTCAGTACTTTTCTTTTCCTTCTTCTTTCGAGGCAACTATATCTTCTTTGGGTTCGATCATGGGTTTGTACATCAGGCATACAGGGACTAAAGTATATGCAAGTAGATGGAATGCACCTTCTAATCTTGATCGCGGGTTTGGATATACATAATAGTATGAAATAGGATTATGGTATATATGCATTGCGCAAGTGAATAAGAAATGCCAATGAATTAGACATTTACCCTTTCCCTTAGAAGAAGGCATAAAATCCATCTTCGGAAAAATTTCCGTAACTCTGTATCTTCTAAATGTTGTTAGCGCATACTGTTTGGAGATTCATTAGAACTAATATTGTAGCGTATTGTACATACATATTTTTTGCTATTCAAAAATCTACCCTTCTATTTTATGATATTGTTTTCTGATGTTCAAATCTTCAAGCATACGAACATTGAAATCGCAGTCGTACATCCCTCCTCTTCTTGGTTGGCGAAAACTCGTGAAATAGCATCAAGCTTTTGGAGTCTTGATTCGCCTTCGTAGATCGTAAAATGACCTCACTGTCAAACACCCGCAACATGAAATCCCCTATCAACCAACCACCTCTTCAAATAATTCAATTTATTGTCCTTTTCGGCCAACCACCTATTCCTCTCACTAATCTTCGCATCCATGACTCTCACCACCTCCTCCAACCTATCCACCTCCGCGACTTTCTCCTCTAACCTCTGTTTCAAACCCCCTTCACTCAGTATCCCTCTCCCAGTGAACCCCCTCCTCATCATCCTAACTCTTTCCTCCGCCATCTCCCCCCTAGCCTCAGCCCTCTGCATAATCCTCTCCAACCTAGCAATCCTCTCTGTCAAATCCTCGACATCCCTTGCCTTCTCGTCATTCGCCGTTCTCAGGACCTCTTTATCAATCTTCAGCACCCTAACCATTTCCCTCAACGCACTGTTATCAGAAGTTAACTGCCAGTTCCTTCCTTCTACAATCGCAAGTTCAGTTTTTAGTGATTCACTGACGGCATTCAGTTCCGCATTGCGTTCTTCGAGTTCATTTGCCATTTCGCGATCGGTGATGCGGGTTTGAGATGTAGAACGATGAGAGCGGGAATTAGATCGGAAGATGATTCGTTCGCCGCCATGCCTGTTGCGTTCGAAGTATCCGCGAGAACGGGGGCGGTCGTAGGACATTTTGATGGAGGAATGACCTATGCGAACTCAAGGCGGTTGATTCACGGGTGTAGATGAAAATGAGTAAGTGAAGGATAGGTGAAGTGGTTGGGGTTGAGTGGATTAGTATCGGTTGGTTTAAGATGGGATGTGATATCAAGTAGATACTACCAGCGATGAGATCTGCTCGATCTTCACGATTCCCGTTTAAAAAATAGATAGAATGATTGGTATGGATAAATATGCAAGTATGACCTGCAGCTTCAGAAGCTTTTACGTGTAGTATGTGTAGAAATAATACTGGCCAATGCACTTGCTTCCCAGACTGTTCAATAAGAAGGGGAAAAATCTAGATTTTATGTATAGTTGCCTACAACTCGGAGGCCTCACCCGCACATCGGTCCAGGCATAGGCAAATTCCAAAGTTTTCATGGTATGGCTAATGAGCCCTATGAAACATGATGTGGCAAGAATTAATCTTCTTATCAACATCTAGATCTAAAACCAAAACCAAAACTATTAAGGCTATAAAAAAGAGAAAGAAAAATTCGGAATATTGTAGAAGAATCTTTGCTTCGACGTCCTTCCTTTCCGTAAATTGGGAGGACCGGAGTAAAGAAACGGCTTGTTTCAAATTCATAATCCGATCTCATCCATATTCAACAAAGCAACTTATTTCTTCATATGGCATATGCAAGCCGTTGTATGCGCCACTTTAGAAGCTTCTCGCCACACCTTTAACGAAAAGTACAGAAAGAGAAGAAAGAAAAGGAAGGAATAAGGTAAAGGAAAAATGTTTCTTGTCATACCCCCTCTCTTGCCTAATCCTCCACACTTCCCCCATACCAAAAGGCATACATACACAACAAGCCTCCCCTCTCCTATACAGAAAACCGACTCCAGGAGTACAAAAGTCCCTCAAAATACCTGTCACTCAGCCGTCCAAGGATATAGGGTTGACTCAAAGGATTTTACTCATCCCGTACACTTGCAGGAACTAATACTTTGTCGTCCAATAACATTTATTCCATATCGTTCACTCGAAACGAAAAAGGTCAGATCATACCATTTTACAAGTTTCCAAATGATTAAAAGTTGGGAGGCTGTGCGGACCCCAAAGGTAAGGCTGAGGCGTATTCATTCTCATCTCACTTGGAATGTCTTGCATTTTTTGACATGATTCCCCATGGAGAAGCAGGATGATTGCTGAGGTGAGATTTCTCAAAGCATAATTTCACATTCGGAAGCCACTTCATGAAATGACATCCCTACCTCGCAGCCACAAGTTGATTCTCCTTCACAACCATAATACGATTGTAACTTTATCGAATAAGATCTTGTGTCTTGCCGAAATGGTTACAAATGCGGCGAAGTCAGACCTAGCCCAGTTGCTCGAATCGAAGTTGGTGGTCAGTCATTACCAAACTGCAAGAGAGAAACACGTGGGGAATTTCTGCAAGGCAGATTTTGAGATAAGGCTGGCGGTTGTGGTTGTCAATAACACGATCGAGAGAATTGTTGTATATGACTGTGCAAGAGAAGAGACAGCATGCTGGGGAAAGGGTTTTTTGTTTGCTTATTACATTGGGTCTTGGTAAGATACATCCATAAAGCCTAAGCGGGCCGCGGCATCAATGCATCACAAGGGATCGTAGCCGGATTTCCGTTTTAGCCCAGCTTTTACTTTGCGTCGGACTGATAGTTGCTTTTATCTTAGCGTTACACTAGTGGATTATCTACCTACCACAACAACACACCACACAACAACAAGTTCAACAACAAAACAACACAACGACCAACACAACGACCAACACACCACAACCCACACAAAAACACACCTTTCAAATACTCTGAGACTGTTAAGGCTTGCCCTTGTACTTGGCCCTGCGCCCGAATACCCGCCCGACGATTTACCTCCCCCTACCCCCGAATATCCACTTGTCCACATCTACAAATCGATATGGACCTTACACATAAGCAGCAACACTCAAAACCCCAATCATCCTCTCATCTAGAAAAAATGTTACTCCCTCAAGAACAGCCACTTCCCTTACCAACCAGTACTACTCCCGACAGAAAGGTATGTATGTTATTCTCGTTCTGATATACTACAGAGCTAATTCAAATCAAGTCTCCACAGGCTAAAGATCAAAAACGTAAACGAATACAAGAACACGAAGACACTTCCCCTGCCATTATCGCTCCATTTCCAAAACGATTACGAACATCTCCTTCAAGATTTCCTGTCGAAGATATAATCAACAAAAACACAACGGTTGATGTTAGCGAAAAAGATATCGATCCACTCGAATACTGGAGAAGGGAATTCTGTTGGCCAAAGAAATACTTCGAGCCGGAGATCGATATGAATCTTGCGAGGAAGAAATCCTCTTCATCTCTTCGCAGCAAACAATCGGAAGCTGGCTATGCTGCATCTTCATCTATCACACCTAGCGATCAAAGATCAAGAGACGCAAAAAGTGCTTCTTATAAAAGCTCGAGCTATGCACTTATTCTTATGACTAAAGGTAGCTTTATGAAAAAGTCCAACTTGGGTATTACAGATGCAAGCAAAAACTTTTGCCGAATTTTATTAGAAACGGAGCAAACAGTGCCTGAAGATTCTTTATTCCGCGATGATATATTCGACGAAGCCTGCGAAAAGATACAAAATAAGAATGAGGCAAGGGTAGTCCAAGATATTGCTCGACTGATCGTTCCTTCTGTCGAAACCTTAACGACATATGGTGCTAAACATCTCAAATTTTTGATTGAAAGTGTGAATGAAGGTTGGAATAGTTCTATACCTTTTTACGGTCCTCGCCCACAACCTGATTATTCAGTAGGGTTTGATCGATCTGCATTCACAAGCGATCAATTGAAAAAGCTTATACCTTTTGTTGGCGAAATCACGGATAATTATACTTCTTATTTTATGGGTACTTTCCAGATGTACTTTCCATTCCTAACGTCGGAAGTGAAGTGTGGTGCTTCAGCTCTTGATATTGCAGATCGACAAAATTCTCATAGTATGACCCTCGCAGTAAGAGGGGTAGTCGAACTCTTTAAAGTTGCAAAACGAGAAAAAGAGCTTCATCGAGAGATACTTGCATTTTCAATTTCGCATGATTCTCAATTTGTAAAGATTTATGGTCATTATCCTATAATCGAAGAAGAACAAATCACTTATTATCGCCATCCGATTTATATCTTCAACTTTACAACATTAGATGGTAAAGAGAAATGGACAGCATATAAATTCACCAAAAATGTCTACAATATCTGGATGCCAACCCATCTGAAGAGAATTTGTTCTGTTATCGACAACTTACCCTCTGATTTAAATTTTGAGGTCTCGCAGCCATCCGAACGAAATTATGATGCTGTATCTTTGAATGAAGTTGATCAATCAACTTCTACTGGTTCGCGACATATTACTCCTGATACTTTACTATCTCAGGAAACCGAGGAGGGGTTATTCAAAAAGCCGCAGAAAAGGAGTCGACAATAAATAGCTGTTACAACGGGTCATATTACATGAGGAGACGAGTGTTACATTACTAGGGGATCAGTAAGGCTCAGCGAGCTTAGCACTGAGCCAAAGCGAATTGGTGGGATATGATTTCAATTGTTCACAATGGGACGGAAGACTCGCGAGGACTTTCAGGGGAGGGGCAGAGAGAAATTGATGGAATGGACCGTGAAGAAGGGGATATACATACACCAACAGGAATCGTTCATGCATGGAATTTCATATCTTCGTTGGGCGCAATTCGAGGAAGACGCGACGCGACGGGACCACACTTGACAGCCGCAATGCTTCAGTTATAGCCGCCGACTACAAGCCCATGTGTATGCAGTACTACGCGTAACTGATTCGACTGGGCAAGAAGGTCTACACAAGGGATTGGGATTTCATTACCATGTAGAGCTTTATGCTCAAGATCATTCATTAGTATTTCATTACCATGTAGAGCTTTATGCTCAAGATCATTCATTAGTATTTCATACTACTACTAGTTACACCACAATACGATATTACTACCTATATCAACCCCAATCGAGTTCCTGCTTGACCCTTAGTAGAAACCCGTTCTAGCTTTCTATCAGTTCTTAGATCAATTCCACGTGATCTGATATTGTAGCGCCATAACAATAGCCTTAGTCTATACTCCGTAAACTCAGCAAGTAATCAAACTGTACCTAGGTAGCCATCTAGTCTCTTAATGGTTATGTAGTTGTTCAGAATAGAGACGAATGATAATGATAGCAGTAGGTGATGCCCTTTAACTCCGGTATACATATATATATACATACATAATGCGATGCTCACTTTGGTCAACCTATACGTACCTAGGTAAGTTGTACTCCTGGGTAACCTCCAGTATCGGTACTTTTAAGTGGATCCTACCGAATTACCCCACCCACTTACAAAAATTTTCATGTTTGTTCTGTTTGCTTCAAAAAAACCCATCAACGCTAGACGCGCACAGACCATTCAAAATTTGCATATAAACATCACCTTCCTCCCTCATTCTTTCCTAAATTATCGACAATACTGTAAGTAACTTCCTACCCCCAAATTTCACTCTTTCCTCTTTCCATCTCTATCTCCATCTCCATCTCCATCTCCATCTTTTATCTTCATACTCAAAACAATTTCTAACATTTTCCCTCCTCCCAAAATAGTCAAAGAATCATTTCTTTAGTAAACGTCCTTCTTCTGTGTTCTCTACAAGAGCCACAGACTCCAACTGGGACGATGAATCGATCCTCAATACCCTAGAGTGAAACCGTTTTTGCTTTCGTCTTACTCGCAAGAGTAACCTGTCCGCTTCTGCTTTTTCATTCATTTGGATTGGCAATGAATGGGCTTGTATAGAAAGTGGTGATGATCTCGACCCCTTTTTGATTTTTTTGACTTCGGTCGTTGAATTGGGGTGGGTGTTGATGGACGTCTGACCAGTTTTTACAACTT
>NGKJ01000062.1:29100-53722 GCA_002162495.1 Myriosclerotinia curreyana | reverse complement strand
TTTTTTTTTTTTTTCATTGCATACTTGGCATTGCTGCTGGGTTGTGAAGAAGAAGAAGAATGTTAATACCTAATGAATGCAAATTTTGTGATTGAATTTTCTTGATAAAACCACACCACCCTAACTAATATTAGTCTAGTTACCGTACCTACCTAATTATATCAAACCCATCCATCTACCTATCTCACCATGCGATCGATACCTAGGATCAATATGAACATCGCTAATTCTATCCATATCTCCTACCTCTTGCAATAATGAATGCATCATATCCATTACCGGCCAGCACTTAAGAAATAAATAACCCCTCCAACACTCCACTCCCAATGGCCCAAAAATATCGGAAATATCATCACACAATTAATTAATTAATTAATTAATTAATTGGTCTCTCAGGTTTGAGTGAGTACCATATAACAAACACTCTTCAATATATCAATCTATTAGATACATTCAACAACGAAAAGGTAGCTACGTATTCGAGGTTTCGATTTCTGATGATACACTTCTTTGTTCGAGTATGAGTATGAATCTTCAAAAGATTTCTCACACCCATGGATGTTATCTTCTCACAAGTTTTTTGACCATGTCGATTTGATTCTGAATGGGCAAGATGTCGGTATAATTGGCATAAGTATGGTGGTATTTTCGATTATAATATATTCCTCTTCTCTTTTCTTCTTACAAATCTCATCAAGATCATAATATCTAACTCTTATTCTTACAAACATCCACCACATCCTGGTATCAACACTAATCTCGAAAGACCGCATACATTAATTCCCCAACCCTGAACCACAAACTCCCGTCCATCTAACATTCAAGCAGTTCTCTCCCTCATCTTCTGCTCCTCACTTCTCCCCCCCACACTCCCCCTACTCCCCCCACTCTCCACATCAATTGACCTCTCCCTCCTCAACCCCCTCCCCTTCTCACTCCACGGAAAATGCCACACGGGAACCGTAAAGAAACCATTCGAATCATCCGCCACTCCCGCTAAACATACATACCACGCCGCGAACGCCGCTAGGAGCCCCAACACACCGCCTGTTTTTTGGAGCGCGACGTTGGGGCCAGTGGCAGAGGGGTAAAGGTAGGCGAGACCGAGCATGAGGAAAGTGAGGAAGGACGTGAGGAAGAGGAAGCAAAAGATGACGGTGGAGCGGAGCGTGAGGATCCAGAGCATGAAGGTGAATATGAACCAGCCCTAGGGTATATTAGTAGGTGGATGGAAGATGGGAGAGGGGGAGGGTGGTTCAAGTACCATGAGGAAAATCCCAAACGCATAACTAAATTGTAACGGATTATCATAAGAAGCTTGAATCTCAAGTCCGCCCGGCGCGTAAATAATAGCGAGAGAAATCCAAAATCCTCCATAAGAAGCCAAGGCCGTGGCACCAAATGTATTTCCAAATGCCATTTCCCTATATCATTCATTCATCATCAGCTTGAGTCCTCCATCACAATCTCTCTCTCACCCTCATCCTAAAAATAAGACAGCAGGAAGAAAAAAACAAAACAAAACAAAGCATACCACATGCCCGCCAAAAGCTGAATCGACCCTCCATAACCAAAAGCCAACGCAACCACAATATTCGGCTGCGATATATCCCGCGCGTGCCAATTGATCAAACTCAAGACGAAAGTGGTCAAAGCAAAAGCGGCCAGTCCCAATGGTGCAGGATTCGCGAGGGTCTTCGCAGGGGGCCCATATAATCCCGGTTGTAGAGCCCCGGCGAATGGGGCATGGTAGATGGAGGTTGGGGAATTGCTGTGGGCGTGGGCGAGAGGGTTGCCCGTGTATTGGGAGGGGTGGCGAGAGGGGGAGGGGGAGTGTTGGTTTGTGGTTGTGGTTGTCATTTGGATATTGCGGGTTTGGTGAACTGGGGATTTGCTGAACTGGGGTATGAAGGGAAAGAATAGAAGGGAAAGGAGAGTCGCATGGTGTAGAGGGGGATTCATATACTTATTTCATGCTGTAAAACTTGAATTTTTGCATGGTTGGTTGGACATCTACATTCAGTAAGTAGTATTCACAGCTACTTGACCTCGGTCGGTCCATTCTCATACCTACCTACCTACCTACCTACCTACCTACCTACCTACCTCCAAACCAAGAATATCCGTACAAGTACAGCCACAGCCAAAATCTTGCTTCCACAATAACAAAGTGAGGAGAAGGTATCTATCATTCCTATATGACTGGGGGACACCGCACCCCGCACCCCACGGCATCCATCTGCCGAATTCAAAAGGAAAACTTGGTAATCGTTATCCATGATCGACAACCCCAATCTTTTCACCTGGTTCTGGGATATGCGGGAGAGATGTAGATATGTGCTGCGTCGTCACTTGGAGACTTGTTTTGGATTTTAAGATCATGTAAGATTATCTATGTGTGCTTCAGATATGTTCATTTGGGACGTTGTATTGTGTACCTAGCTTGATGTATTTGTTTGTGGAAGTTCAAGACTTGGTGAATGATGTATTGTATTGTATGATATTTCCAATATATTCAACTCCAATTCATATGGAAAAAGAGATGAAAAATCATTTATTTAGGTACCCGTATCATAAGGGGATTTGTGTGTGGGGGAAATAGATGCGGGATGGAGATGACGCTACTGTAGTGTTCATTCTGATTTTTAATATGATATATATAAAATGTATACGGGTATAATTTTAAATAATTCAGTATAATATCTCTTATTACCATATACGTTATAGTTAAACCAAAATTATTCAGACCCTTCAATGAAAATACATCGACCCCATAATGCCTTTAATTGGCCAGTTTATAGATTTTATGCTTATGTAATCAATGAATACCTAAGAAGCGTGATTGTGGTACATATCTTCCATTTCCCCTTTTCTCCTATTAATTTCTCAAATGGAATTGCTGCCTCTGGCGCTCCACGGTGCGTTATAATTGTATATCATATATATATAGGTTTGAAGGTCTCGACTAAAAGGTCTTTGCTTCACTAATCTTACAGATACCGTATCAAGAAGTTTACGGGGTGGTGGCATGGTAAAATATGAAGCTGGGGATGAAATTGAGGGGGCTGGGTTAAAGTATGTAGCATGTGGAGGGGATGGCGGTAGAGAGGTAAATGGGAGATAATTACGAGGGGGGAATAGATGGAGGCGAAAATGGATAAAAGAGGACAGGGTAGAGGGTAGAGGGCTGGATAAGAATGATGGGTTGTATACCGGTAGGAGTAGAATATTGTAAGTACTGGGTTTTGGGAAAAGAGAAAGCGATTGGTCTCACTGACTTGAAGCATATCGTCAAGTTTGGCTATAAGAGTGATAAACTAATCGAAGCATCAACTAAACAGTAAGATAATCGATTACAGGTGATGGGAATACTCCAAGGTATTTACAACGATGTAGCATTTTTGGCTAGTGCCAAATAGCCTGTTGTGTTCGTGGTATCCAATACACTCCCTGTATTGTATTGGAAAAGATTATATCTGCCAAAATCCTGCTGGATGATCTTAACGAATAGTCGATAGGGGAAATCCAGAAATCGGATGATGGAGTTTGCGTAGTTGAGGGTAGGGATAGATTGGAATCAAAGTTGACCCTTTTCATTCGATGTCATAGTTTCACAGAATCTTATTTCAGTTAAGCTACATTTCGCACCATTTTCTTTGCGGTCCCATTAAATCGTGGCAAACCACTGGTTTCCAGACTCCAGAGCGGATTCTCCTTCAAAACTCAACCTATCCTTTTCCAGCCCATTTTCATTCAATGCAAATTCATCTCCCTGCTCGCGGAAGTTCTCAACCTTTGGTTTCATCAATTGTCTTGCCCGTTGCGTTAGCTCTATTCTTAAACCATTCGATCGTCGGTTGTGCGAAGCCGATCTCCTCCGTTACTATAATAATTGTCCCCAATGCTAGAGATCTCGATAACTCTCCCGCTGTATAGGGCTGTGAGGTCTTCCTCAATAAATTTGGACAAACGCTTCTGAAATTCCTCCTCGTGCGAGCCTTCAAGGTTAAGCTGGTCAAGTGTTTCTGGGTCCGCGTAGTCGTCTTGGTGTACTTCGATGATCAATGTGCGGAGACCTTTGCAGAACTTGTTGATAATGGGGATGTAATATCGAAAACTATCAATCAAGTCTTTGTTGCAGTCCGGGGCCAGACTGCCCAGATGGTCCTCATCACACTGGTGAAACAACATTGTGCCACTGAATTTTAACTTCCTAATGGCTTTTGCTTTTCTTTTTCCAATCGAGTGAAGAAAGCGAAAGAAATGTTCGCAGATATTGTGGTGAAAATGGAACGGTTTTTGCTTCGCAATCGCATCCAGTGCTTCCGCAATTTCCAGCTTCTCGAAGGATTGATTCTCGAGCACTGCTTGATCCCCAATTACAGCGGCAATCACTACTGAGGGAAGCTCGTCCAAATGATACCGCTTCTCTTCATCGTTGATCCAAGACCAGGGGCTCCCGTAATTCGTCCAGTCCATAGCTTCGAAGTGAAAGATATTCTCTGCGTACAACATGAAAGTAGCATCTCTTTTGAACCTCTTGCAAACCCTCAGGAGCGTTGCGTCTATTCTTGGGCGATATACCTTCCGAAGTTCAAAATATTCTCCCTGGTGATCTTGACGAGACTGGGTGATAATAGTGCTCAAACTAAGATCTGATGTGAGACTTCTTTTGCCATCGAGAGAGTATGTTTGATGGGCCTTGAAACGTCTGACTGAGTTTGATGTCGTTACATCCGGTGTGATTGTATGGCCTTTGACCGTCAACACGCAACGGCAGATCATGTCGATGATTTCTGTAAGAAGAGCAATTAATTCAAAATGATGCAACGGCGACAGACTAGATAAAAACACACCTTGAGGGAAGTTCAAAAAATGACGTGGATGCTCCCTAGGTAAGGCCCAATCACCCTCACTTTGATGTGCGACCAAAATTCGAAGACCTTTCTTCTTCGGCCGATCAATCATAGCCAAAGTCGGAATATCTTTGGCAACGTGATAGGTTCTATTGCTAGGGCCGTGCTTGATTTCATATCTAGGGATAATGCATGTGAAGTATTTGATATCTGCAGTAAGAAAAGTCAGTATAATGCACTATCAAATGAATATCTGGCTGGAATCGCAACATTAACTGGAAAGTAAACACACCTGAACCACAAACATAACGAAATCCATCTTTCCAGAAGTAACGGTCTCTAATCCAATGCTCCCGCGCATATTTCTCTAGTGCTCTTGACGCAAGTTTCTCTTCGGGAAACTCTTTTCGAGCGGAATCAAGATCAGCTTGAGTCATGGGAGGAATATTGTTGATGTGTTCGCGCTGAACGGGAGGTGGAAATCGAGGTGTAAATTGTGGTGGCATCTTTATTTCAATGGTTGAGAATCAAGAATAAAGAAGAAATGTGTATGCAAGAGAACACTGAGAATAAAGATTCAATCAAATCATTCGATCTTCTTTGACTTGTATGATTGATGGGTGAGTTAATATTGAAAGAGACTGGGTCTGAGTTATAGCGACGATGGCCCGAGGCACGTGCACATTTCTCCTCTTTGACTTCTGAGTATTCACTTATACATCACTTCCATTCTTTTCACACATCACCGACAGAGAAGATAGATCTTATGCATGTTTGAGGATTTGAAATATTCAAAAGATTTCTCATCTCAAGCTATCTGGTGGAGAAAGAAAATCTGCGTGGGAAAATAATGCAAAATCTATTCATTCATATCCAGGGAGAGCTAGAAATCACAAGAGGAGATGACTGAGATTGATCTCTTTGCTTCTGTTGGGATGGTTGAAATCACACAAGAATCACTTTCATAACTAATCATAGATACAGCAAACACGAGAAGAACATGGAGGGGGATCACGAAAGAAGAAGTAAGATGGGATAATTTTGATGGTGGTTTACCCTAGACAAATGGTTTGGAGAAAGATGGGACGCAAAAGATCAACACAGATGCAAAATATGTATAGTGTGTATGTTCTAAAGCTAGACTTGGTACATGATTTGCTTGCCTCCCTTTCTTTATTTTCTCGGCCATCCCTTCGTTCTCTGAAAGTCCAGAGCATTTTAAAAGATGGAAGCTTCCTAAAATGTTGAGTCTTTGAGATAAACTGATCTTCAAAATTATCTGACAGAGTTGGAATGCCATGCAGTGCCACTAAGTAAATCTTGGAATCCCACCTGGTTTGAACTTTCTTGGATCTATGCTCCTTTATCTCGTGGTACCGAATATTGAAACAGTCCAAGTAAACAGGGGTTCCAGGAAGGAACTTCATAGCTTAATGGAAGCAACATACAATGGCTGCAAGTGAAACGATGGTTGTCTTTCCAGAGTCATTTGTTTCTATATTCAATCCAATTGCAATCGTGTCTTGCCCATTTTTCTAGAGCTTTAGATGCGAGCCTTTGATCGGGGAATTGCAAAAGTGCAAGGGCACGCTCTTTTGGATTAAATGGCTGGATGAGAGGCGTTGAGATAGAATGTGAAAACCCGAGATGGGGTAGTGTAAGCAGAGGATACAAATTATAATCGACTTGTTTATATTGCTTAGTCGTATTGTTGTGCTGAGTTTGTTAACTTTTTTGTGTAAAGTTGAGAATTAGAAGTAGAAAATGAATTTGAGGTTGAGGTTGAGGCTCGAATAGTTTTTGTGAAAGGATTTTGGAAGGGAATTTAATGAAAAAGATTCTTGTTTGCTTCCCAAGATCCCGCACTAACTAAAAAGCTAGTCTCGTAAAGTATAGCGGCAGTATGGCGGCACCTCAATGCGATAGTATTCGAAAGTATTGCTCTCAAGGGGTAGATATTGATTTTAGTGTAGGCATTTGTTAGAAAATGAGGACGTCATTCAAACAAGCTACTGTGAAGTCACATGCGAAAAGGCTTAGGATTGTCAATAGCGGTAGTTCATATGACTGAAGGCTGAAACCTTGAAAAACTACGATGTTCATAGTAGCTATTTAATGTGTGATTGTTTTATTCATGGAAACTTGCTGGTGTCATCTGTTGATAGCTACGATACTCCTATCATATCTGGTAGACGACGCCTGCTAATCTTAGACTTTCAAGGCCCAATCCTAAGTCATGGATTGGACGCCCAATCCCGCGCCCTGTCCTCAAACCATTGGCATGTCTCCACAGCAAGAGGAAACTTCATTGGTAAATAAAGATACCTCTCATCGGCGGTGTGCTTGAGTGAATACTGGGTACAAAGAACCAAAGTCTTTACCGTCCCCAGCTTTCTGATTTCTTGCTCGAAGATAGGGGTAAGAGTTCTTTGGAAGCGAAGCCATTTCAGCTGTTCGTCCCACTCTAAAATACCATGCGTATCCGGTATGATATTTAACACGAGCTTCTCAAGGCCGGTACACAGTTCACGGATGAACTGTAAGTAGACCATGAAATGGGGGACAAAGCCTTCGCCACAGTCGCTACACTGTTGATTTGTGGGATCGCATTTATGAGATTTGAGGGTGCCCGAGAACTGGAGGGTTTTGATAAGTGCCGCATTTTGTGAGCCAATAACAAAAAGGAACCGAATGAATGGGTCGTTATAGGCCCAGCCTTTCAACTCTCGGTCGCTAACAGGTTGCTTGACTTGAGACACTACTTTGTTCACTTCAAGTAGCCATTTACTGTATCCATTTTTGACTCCGTCGTCTTTTGTTGGGATTTTCGGTTTGATGTCGCTTAAATCTGGATGGGGACCCTCTTGGTTGAGCATCAAACATTCTGCCTCACGATGGGCTGGGTTGTTGAATATATTCATATCAAACGTAAAGGTGTTCTGTCTGTATAGAATTTTGGTGCCCAAACCGTAGAATTCTTTACACGCTCTGAGGCAACTCGCGTCAATCGCTCGACGTAAAACTCGTTGCAATTTTACATAGGGGCCATTGGCATCGCTTAATTTGGTTATTTTGAAAGATTGTGGCCCACGCTCAAAGAATTTCCCCCTGTGACTATCAACAAGAGGGCATGCTATATTAATGGGACCAGCGCAGGCGGGACGGCCAATTTTGTAACAAGCTTCTTGGTAATTGAAGCCGGAGCGGTTGCAGGTAATAGCCTGCGGTGACAAAGAGCCGATGTCCTCGCTGAGAATCAAAGCATAGCCAAGAATCTTGTCCAGGATCTCTGTAGGTTGAATAAATGTTAGTTATGATCAATATGAAGAATTGGGACTTGATGTAAAGAAACATGCCTTGGGGGAAGTTGAGAAGATGTCGAGTATGTGAGCGTGGCAGAGCCCATTCTCTCTCGCTTGGATGAATCCCAATAGCCTCACGAGCCGCATATATTCGTTGGGAAATATGATCCACATTCTCAAGTCGAGTCTCACTATCGTGGTAATCTATTCCCTCAGGATTTTCATCATGGAAGGCATCTCCAGGTTTTGTTTCCCAAGATAATATTTCCCCGCGGCCTTCCTCCTTGTTGCGATAATAGTGAATATCTACCACAAAGCATATGTTAGTATGCCATATGTCATTCGAGCTTTCTTACAAGGGGAACATACCAGCACCAATAACATGACGCATCCCGTCTTTTATAAATTTTTGATCATGGATCCACCAGCTCAAAACGTATTTCTGGAGAGCATTATCCCGACTGAGATTAGGGTAATGGCGACATGCCACGGCTTGCTTTTCCATGGTATGAAACTCTTCCACTTCTTCACATGTGATGCCGAAAAGATGATGAATATCTTTGCGATACATCATCCACATTCTTTGGGCAGGTGGAACAATTCCGCCTGGTGGAATTAATTTTAGTAATCTTTCAACATGTTGTGGGTACATCTCTTGGGTTGATGTCATTTTGGAAATATTTTCAATGTTTGCCTTTAGATGAAGAGTTTTTGAGATTCTTGGTATAGATGAAGAAGAGTTGTAGTAATTTGTGTTGAGCGTGGAGATCTATGCTCTTATAAACATCTCCTGAAGGCTTTTGAATGGTACACTACCAAAAGCCGTACTAAAAGCCGTACCAAGATTCTCTACATCACACTAAACTTCTTATGGAGCCATACAGTCTCAGAGTCTAGCTATTTTTGCAAGTGAATCCTTTGGGATGAATCTCTACCTTCTAAAAGTGGGTTGCGCCGGCTGTATTTGGAGTCGGTGCATGCATCCACCAATTTCTTTTTTACTTTTTAAAATTATAGCTGTTCCCATATTCAATAGATTCTGTAGAAATTGTATCTGATGTCATTGTCTCAAATCAATTGGGGCTTGGGTCAATGCTTTCTCGGAGTTGGTCCTCTCACTGGTGGACTACAGAATCTAGCCATGCCCCCAGAAAATCATACCTTGAAAGATATTAAACTGCTGATATTTCTACTGTATAAAACATCTCTTGAAACTCATCAACGAGGCGTTCATTCTCAGCTGCTCTATCTACGAACTATTGCATTGTCTCTACCGCAAAAAAGGGTCGTTCGTATGTATATATCATCTGTTAAAATTTCGTTTCGCCAAAATATACTGATCGCCCATCAACCGAAGGAGATTTCTCATCAAAATTTTGAATCTAACCTAATATTCAATCAAAACGGAGTAGCCGCATGGTTTTACAACGTTCCATGATTCACTTCTTCAAAGTAACACCTATCCATGCTTTAAAGGGCTCAATAATGGCAGTATTAGATATATTGTGCGTTATGTTGGACTGATAGTAAGAACAGGCGTGACATCAATGTCTCTAGGTGCTTTCGTGTTCTATAAAGAGTGATACGCCAGCTACGATAAATTCAACTCTCAATTGTTTGGGAGGCCTTTCCCATCGATTATTTATGTAATTTGAGCCATTTCCGATTTGCTTGATACTATGCCTGACTTCATATCTTGTCTTCCAATGTTTTGGAAAAGATATCTGGCATATTTCGAAGGTCTCTGCTATTTCTTTATTTTTGTTAGTTAGATCAAGATGGCGCTTAAGAAGCGTAGTGTGAAGCAGTTTATATTGTTTAACTCCAGTGATATTGTCACAAACTGGGCGCATGTTGCATCAAATATTCACTATTCACAAGGCCATAACTTCTGATATTCAAGGATAGGAGTTTTATTTTTGTTGAACAGTTGTATTCATTAACAAAGCTCTTCAGCTTAACCAGATATCCCTTTACTCCCAACAATCGCAAAACAACCCTTTGATCCTTGACGCATTAACCAACTCAGCTCTTTGCCCCAGATGCCCTTGATTCCCCCTTTTGATGATGGCCCCAGCCTAAAGAATTGGAAAGATCTCCTCTTAGAATACTGCAACCATCTGTTGGTTTAAATCTTATAATCAAGTCTAAATTTATCCATCCAAAAATTCCCCTCATTCAACATTCCTTTTGCAAACTTCCATCGCCTACATCCCATCAATCTTATCCGGAAAGAGTTGGAACATTCTCTTCACAAGTGCTTCCGGGACAGCTCCATTATCCATCTCCCGTCGGGCCTTTTTGGCCCACGCCAGCTGAGCAAGCGTCGGTCGGTTTTGGGAGTCCATGTGAGATTCTACTGCCTGTGGCTCGGCCCAGGTAGTCTTCTTTGAGGTTTTGGTGGATGGCTTAGCGCAGGATTTGGACGGGCTGGACGGGCTGGACGGCGGGTCTGAAAGTTCTGATGATTCAGATGGTGCGGGTGAACCAGACGGTGAACCAGACGGTGCATCTTTGGTCGTTCTTGCGGTTGAAGGTTTGCTGGTCCTAGGAGCCTCTTCTCTGTTTCCTTGCTCGTTTGAAACCGGAAGCTGTCTGCGTGTATGTGAAAGCTGAGATTGGTAATTTTCTTGAGATCTAGGAGAACTCATGGTGATGGATATTTAAATCAGGTTGATTTCCAATGTGGATATGGGTTTGAAATTTGTTGTGAAAGAGGTTGTTTGTGGATATGATTGTGTTGTTTAAGATGTTGAGAATTGAAGGTGATCATATATAGAATACCTAGTAAGAGACTGTACATTTTATTGAATATAGTTGTACCAACTACTATTTCACTATCCGACACAACACAACTTCATCTCGTAGGCTATGCTATGGCTCTTGAGCCGTAGCATAAATGCATCTCAATCAATGCTGCGTTTTTAGAGGCTAACCCGGTAACCCTGACAACAGTAAAGGGCCACAATACCTCTAAAATTGAATTTAGCCCACATCTTTCGTGCGAAATAATCCAAGTTAAGGATATTTTCCACCGAGGGTGAACCTTTGTTGAATATAAGTGAGATATTACATCGGCAGGACTACGAATTTGTTAGTTGTGGGGCCAAAGGAGAAGAGGAAAGGGCAGATTAGATTCTAATTTCGATTGGGGAATGAGCTCTATTTGTAGAAATGAGGATGTATATGAAAGCATTAGAATTCTATTTTACAGAACTAGATATTACTACCTAGCCAGATATTCGATATTATTTCCATAGTAGAAATTAGAAGACAAACGTGTCTAATTTCCGTGAGACGATTGTTGATGTCACGGAATCGGGAAGAGCGGCTCCAATCGAAAATTAAGCGAGTTTTTTGACAGAAAGGAACTTAAAATGAGGTTTCTACATTAAGCAATTTGAATGAGCTTTACTTTCCAGAAGATTTTTGTTACTATTAGTCGAATGATTTATTACTCTTATTCCCTATTTTGCCGAAACAGGGTCGACTGGATATATATCATGAGAACGAGACGGAATCGAAAAGATCTTCGATATGGTCCGCCGAAGGGGAAGGAGGAGGGGAAGGGGCATGAATACCACTTATCCAAAGTATATTCTAATTCTAGCTTGATATTCCATACATACTACCATATTACCAGATTCAACAATCATTTCAATGATCAATCCAACCTCGAATCCAGTTTCCAAGAAACTCAAAGAGCCAGATTGTACCCTCCTTTCATGTACTCTCTTCTCATAGTCTAGTCTCTCCTGCGGCTTTGTTTCATACCCGATAGTTAGGTAGATGATAGAGTCGATTACATACCGAGAAAGACTGATTGAATTTTTTTTGGGGCGTGGATGGATCTGATGTTGTTTTTATGTTCAGAAGTGAATGGATGGATGGATGAATGGGTGATGAGGATTTTTGTGGAAAGGTTACTAGTACTATGCATAGTATTCATTCATGTATCCGCAAATATATTATTCATTCTGTTATAATTTGACTATCATATCCCAAAGAATTAACGTCAACTCATTAGCTGAAGCTCAATGATAGTCTCAAAGAGATTCATTTGTCTGAAGTCTGTTTGTTGATCCAAGTGAATTCGTTGTCTCGGGATACTTCATTCCTTCAACATCATTCATTCACTCACCTGGATTAAGTTTCTCAACACGATTCACATATTCAAAATCATCCATATAGGATCAAGTTCCCCAGCAACAATGATTCTCTCAAACCAATTCAAAACAATCACGGTCACCCATCCATCCATCCACACATCACACATCACACCAAACATGATAACTGCAATTATTTTAATTTTCAAATCACCAACTCCACTTTTCTTCACCTCATTTTAGCCATTCAATCACCATCTCCACAGCTGCTCATTCCGCACAACCCCACAGCAAAATCCGCAGCAATCTCGATAACTATCCATCCTAGCCTATGCAAACTTTTCCCGTATCCTCCACCAAACTCACGCATCATCCTTGACATCACCACCCGAGAACTCTTCTTCCCATTCAAATTTGGGTAGGATTAATGATTGGCGTTGGCTGCGTCTTCTCTCTGCATCTATTTTGTTTTCAAATCGTTAGTGAAGCCGCAAATAGATAGAGAGAAAGTTCAAGAGATACATACCAGCAATCATACTCCTCTCTCTCGCACCATTTGCATCCAAACCAGCCATGCCGAATCCCGCAACCCCACCGTCAGAATCCAGAGCAGAGTGTCTCTCCCCCCTTCTCCCCATTCCATCAACCCCCATATTCCCACATCCTTCATCGCCTCCCCCGAATGCTCCAACCGAATGAGTATGAGTATGACCATGACCATGACCATGACCATGACCATGACCATGACCATGAGTATCCGTACCAGGCACCACACCGCCAGAACTACTTCTCAAAAAGTTCATATTCATGCCTCTCCAACTGACACTAGCTCGACGAAGAAAACTGCCCGTGCGAGAACCAGTGCTATTTGCACTATATCGTTGCGAGGCTGTTCCGCGTTCCAAACCAGCGGGTGCTTCAGGACCGACTGCGTTACCGCCACTGGTAATAGCAGCGAGGTTAAAGCCGTTGATGGGAGCAGTGTAGGAGCGACGAAAGCCTTGGGAGCGAATGGACGAGTTGGCTGTGTAGAGGGAGGAGGTGGTGGGGGGACTGCCGGAGGAAATGGTGGTTGGGCGGATGGGGTGGGAGCCGAGGGGGTTCTCGTGGAGACTAGGTGGGAAGAGGTTAGTTGTGTTTTGATTTCAAGTTTGGTGGTGAGGATAAGAGTAATGGAGGGGGGGAAGAGGGATGGTAGAAAAGGGAATGATTAGAAAAGATGTGAAAAGATACAAAATTCTCTCGAGAGAAGTACAATCAAGCAGTGGGAAAAAAGAAAAAGAACTTACAGATCCCTCTCAACTCTCTCAATCCTCTCCCTCTCCAATCTCACAATTCTCTCCTCTGCGCTCTCGGTCGGTTCAACTGGTTCAACTGGCTCAACTGGCTCCAATTGCTCCAACTCTCCTTTCTCCCCCAAACCCCTTGCCCTCACCTCCCCACTTCCACCCCCACTTCCACTTCGACTTCCACTCTCCCTCCCTCCACACCCACACGCACCTCCCTCACCCAATCTAAACCTAAGCTCCGCCTCGGTCATATGAGCCGGAGGAGGCAAGGGTACAGGTTTCCTCGGAATCGTAAAGGCCCTATCTCTCACCGGTCTCATAACACTTCCCATTCCTAGAACCGCGACTGGGACGGCCACGGGACCCGTGTCGACGCCTCGATAACTCTTGACGCCCATGCTCATACCTCTCCCATGCGCACCCAGCGCGTCGATTCCCAGTCCGGGGACCTCGTCGACGGCTTTGAGACTGGGTGTTGGCGGGATGTTTTCGCTCGGATTGGTGTATGTGGAGCTTGTGGTGTGGAGTGGGTTGTAACTTGCTCGGCTGTTGATTGTTGTGAGAGCGGCTGTGGTGGTGGAGGCGCTAGCTTGATTGGGTGCGTTGGAGGAGGATTGTGATGTTTGGTTTTGATGGGCGCTTGTTGTATTTCCAAGAACACCGTTAGCAACGCCAGCGGCGGATTTGAAGAAAGATGATATGCGATGAGGCATGATGGCGATTGGGATGATAGGAGCCTATTGAAGAGTGTTTGTGGGATTGATTGGATGAAAGAGTTGAAGGATTTGACTTGGGATCAAATCGAAATAGATCAAATTGGATCGAAGTCTGAAGAAAAGGCGTAAAACGATCAAACTCGAGGACTGAGAGATTCTCAAGAGATCTCATGAAATCAATCTTTCTTGACAGAAGTATAATGCTATCTGAATAGAAGTATGATCAAACGGATGTGTTAGAAGTACGGTCAGAAAAAGCGTAAAATGATTAAAACTCCTCCTCGAATTACTTGAAAATCAATACTCTTGCGCTCTTTCAGTGAAATCCTTCTTTGATAGAGGTACAGAGCACTGTCTGTCTATGATCCTTATTATATTGACACAAAAATATTGAAGGTCTTTGAAAAGGGTTGGAAAGAAGAGGAGAAAAAGAGTCAAGACTCAAGACTGAAGAGGTTTCAAAGTAAACCAGATCGAACTTCTGCTATTGACAGAAGGATAACCTTAGTATTTGTAAAAAGAAGTATAGAAGAATGAACTCAGGACCAATAAAATCTTCAATTGGGTGAGATCCAAATGAAAATATTATTTTGTGTGGGAAAGTGAATGAGTCTTTGAGGGATAACCTCCTTTCTAAGGCGGCAACATCCGAGTGAAGGTTTATCAATCAAACAACAAAGTAAATTCCTGGAAGACTAAGCTTGTCTGGCAATATATATACAGTGTAGGTAATTATAACTTTAATTAATTACCCATAGCATCTTCGAAAAGTGCTCTTAACTGTTCTCTCTCCTCTCCTATTTCCTCCGCCAAGTTTGGTGCCAGCATCAATACTCTCTTCTGCGGTATCGTACCTTCTACCAATCCATCAATATGTTCTCTCTTGAAACCCAAATCCTTGAGACCTTTTGGCTGATCTCCCAAATCTTCAAGGAACTTCTCTAATGCTTCGGCTAATACAGCACCAGCGCTCTCCTTTTTAACATTAGAGATATCGACACCAAAGCACTCGGCGGCAGCAAGATGACGTTCGGGATTGGAGGCACCAGTGAAGCGGAATACTGCCGGGGCAGAAACAGCGACTGATACACCGTGAGGAATAATTGGGGTTTTAGTCACGTATCCAGGGTGAGTGTACCCTGGGTTTTGACCGGAAATTGGATAAGACATTCCTGGATGTGTTAGGACATGATGAAAAACAGGTTGTCACATCTGCTAATTCAACCGGACTCTAAAATGCTGACTACAGCCTCCCGATTTACAAATATGATATTCAGAATGGCGAAGGACAGGGGAAGAGGATGCATACCATGGCACAAATGTACACCCGCATTACCAAAGCCCACACCAGCTAATGTTGCCGCAAGCAACATTTGACTTTGCGCTTCATGATCCTCTGGATCTTTTGTCGCCCGTGGCAGGTACTTAGCCGTACTCTTCAATGCTTGTAGCGAGAAGATATCGCTAATGGGGTTAGCGCCCTGATATGCCGGTCTATTGATGGGATTAGTTGGCCTTGGGATTCTCTCATAATAAGGAATCGCAGTCCAACTCTCCAAACTATGACACAAAACATCAAGGCCAGAGCTTGCATGTACGGCTGAAGGCATGGTACGAGTGTTTAAAGGATCACATATCCCAAGTAAGGGTTTGAGATTTCTATGAGCAATACCTGTTTTGGCTTTGTGTGAAACAAGGTCAAAGATAGCTGTCCCAGTTGTTTCTGAGCCAGTTCCGGCGGTAGTAGGAACTGCTATAAGTGGTAAGAGAGTTTTGTCTATGGGTCTACCTTTTCCAAGTGGAGCATTTACCTACAAAAATCTGGGAGTCAGTAGTTGCTCATCAAAAAGATTTTGGGGAGAATTGGAAAACAAGAAATGGAACTATGCATTAAAAAAGCATAGGATGAACCAGAAAACGGACTTGATATTGAGAAGCAGAATCGTTGTAAGGGAAAAGAGTTTAGTAAATCAATTAAACATACGAAGTCCATAAAGTCTGCATCAGGATAACAGGTATAAAGGTTCATAAGCTTAGCAGTATCGATGACCGAACCACCACCAACTGCTAAAATTGCATCAGGTTGATAGGTTTTGGAGAACTCAATTGCTTCTTTGACACTGTTTATATTTGTTAGAAATTGTAATGATTTCCGGACAGACATTCAAGATATCCGACCAAGCCTTTGAAAATCATGCAGTTGCTTCACTTGAAGCAATACTTTCATATCTTGCCCCTCAGACAACACTAGTATGTGAAAGGACTGAACACCAAGACACCAAGATAGGGTGAACTAAAAAAAAAATACCCCTGAGAAAAACACCCCCAGGAAAACTTACGAAGTATCCTTAGGTTCCACCCTACAAGCATCAAACACCTTAAACTCCACCCCCTCCCTATTCAACCCCTCAACAACCTGTTTCATAGCATCCAAATTCCTCACAACCTGATCCGTAACCACAAGAACTCTCTTGGAGCCCAAGTTCTTAAAGTCCATACCCACTTCCTTTGTAACCCCCGGGCCAAACCGGATACTGCTGGCTGCCATCTCAAAAGCATATTCTTTCTGTCTGCTGGTATCAATAGGTGTGGCGTAATTTCTTTGCAGATTTCTTTTGGCATGGCTTAAGAGATTGGAGGATGGTTGATGGTGGTGGTGATGGGCAGGGTTGCCATGGCAGGGACAAGAGGGTGGGTGTGTATATTGGATTGTGCGAAGGAGGTTCATTGCCCTGGCGGCTTTCTAAGTTGTCCTGTTAGTTGTTTGAAGTAGTGTGGAGTATTCGGGAACAAGGTTGTATTGGAATCTGGAATGATGGCCAGATTATTGCTATAGATGAGATCGTAGTCCTAGATAATGAGGCTCTTTTTTATATAGAAAGGAAAGGAGAGAAGATTAATGCTTACAGTTGGTGCAACCCGTATAGCAGACATGATAGAGATCTGTTTGTCTTGCAGTTTTCCTTATTAGCTTTCCTTATAATTATCTAGATATTTGGTGATGTCTGCAATTCATATGGTATTCCTTATGGTCAAATACAGAGTGCCAATGTATAGTTAGGAGGGGTTAGATAGTGCTAGAAGTGATAATGTTGTGCTAGTGTCGAGTGAGTGCAGGGTGATGATAATGCTCTAATGTTATGTTATGCAATGCAATGAGTGCTAAAGCGATTGATGCTCCTCAAACAATGTTGTGTTCTTTGTCCTTCTAAGCACTTTTCATTCAGAGTAGAGTATGCAAAAAATTGTGACTTTAACAAACCAGTGTAGTTGTCGTCTCATCTAGCTTCTCCCTTTTATGCGGGGAAAGCTACCCATGTATGCCGAGCCGACCTCGGATCAGCGGAAATGTAATTGGACTTAGCTTTATTGGGTAATCCGCCGGTTTTTGTGGGGAACCTTGAATGTTTGGGAAGAAGTATTGTATTTGTAGGGTAGGATTGTGTACTGGGCAAAACAAAACACATAAAAGGTATGTATGTATATTTTTTTTAATACTTCTCTATCTACCAGTGCAAATATGAGTAGAGTTTTTTTCATATTGTAGATGTTAATACTGATATTGATATATTCATTTCATTCACCCTAATACATTTCCTCCTTATCCATCCATCCATCAACTCTCAAAAACACCAAAGGTATCAAATCCAACCATCCAAACTAAACTGCCCGTTCAATTTATGACCGACCATCCACCTTTCCCCGAAGCATCAGCATCAGTATAAATAAATACAAGACGGGATGCGCCAAAATAAAGGAAACCAAAGTCCCCTTCGCCACCCCTGGGAGAATTAATCAGTAAAAACATGGGTGAAAGGATCAAGCCTAAACTCCACCCGATGGCTATAAAAATAAAATCAACGCGCACTCTGCTATGTATCTCCAAACTATACAACATATCTTGTAATCGTAAATGACGTGTAATGCATCAATTATTGAAACGTGTTCTCCCGGAAAAGCCCGTCTCAAGTTGTGTTTCGTATGTTGGAATATATTACCTGCCCCATCGGCTGCCTCTGCGGCTGCTTGAGCCAGAATCACCTCCCCTACTGGCTTCGTATCCTCCTCTAGGTTCGTCGATACTTCTTCGAGAGAGGTCACGCCCAATCTCACTCATATCGAAGAGGAGTGGCTCATCATCTGGTTCATATTGTCCCATGCCTCTACTGAAACTGTATCTGCCGCCACCGGCTCTTTCACTGCCGCTTCCACTTCCCCTATCCACCAAGAGGCTAGAAAAGGAACCTGTTTGGGGTGGAGTAACTCCACGCCCTCCAGTCTTCCCGAGACGTGGACGATATGGTGAGTTTGCAGATCCTGGACCACTAAATCGAGAAAGCTGAGGGACTTCTGAGTCGTGAGCTTCCAAAGATGATGAGGCTTGGCAAGACATGGCAGCGGAGCCCTCGGAAATGCGAGGGGCAGGCTGAAGTAGGGATGGAGATTCTGAAGTTGGAGATGCTACCTCCGAGGCTTGCCCTATATTTAAAAGGGTGCTTAGACTTGGTGGCTCTCGATCATCGGCGCCTAAGCTAATGCTTCTATGTACTCCAAATGGAAGATCGCCCAAATCATCTTCCATTGCCAATGATCTATGTTGCTGTGCGACGGAGCTTGATCTCCGAGCATGAGGATAATAAGGTCTGGGCGAGGTAGGAATGTCAATAGCATTTGTTCCAGCATCAATTGATTGATCATTGTTATCTTCAACATCTTCTATCCTTTCTTCTTCTGTAGTCCTACTGCGTCGACTGATCCTTCGCGGTTGGTCGTACTCAGCGATCGAATTTGCACTTAATCGTGAAGGTATTGCTGGGGTGTGAGGGGTGTGCGGCGAGATGGGTTTACCAGGGGATGACGATGCTGAGATCGAGGTGGCGGCAACCATAGGAGGTACACTAGACAATTGTCGACTCGAAGAGCTCGAAGATCGTTGCAGCATGGCCGAGGAAGCCATAGAATCCGTCAAAGCATTGTGCGATTCGCGCATTAATTGAAATTTGGATAATTGTGCCGTGGCTCTTCTTTTCGACGCTTCTCCAGAAGGCTCAAAGCTTTGCAAGGACTTTTTACTATCCAGGAGTTTCAAAAAATCAGATATATTGTCATCATCAGTCTGTAAAGATCCGGAACTTCCTCCTGTGCCAGCTTCTGCAAGAACACCAGAGCCTGGCTGCACAGAAGATGAAAGACTCTGCTTGCCACTGCTGCCTTGATCATCGTCTACCAATTTGCTAGCCGCCCCGTACGAAGATCTGCCTCGACGATGAGTAAAGCTGCTACTGTATCGACTAATTGGAGCGGGCTTTGGTGAGCTTGAGACGGATGTTGGAGTGACGTTGTCTGAGACCACGGGACCACCTCTCAAGGTAGCTGGCATTCCAGCTGTAAGAGAAGAGCGATTTCTTGCTTGAGCCAATGCACTAATACCGGATGCTCTGGGTAAAGATACTGGGGATGCAGGTAGATTTTCACCAGCATAAGTGGCACGGCTTGGTGAGGAAGATAGGGAGCCTGCCTTGAATGGCTGAAATGATAATGATGGTCTTCTCGCCATCGCGATACCTTCTAATGACTTTAAGGAGCCCTTGGAATTGAGTGATGGACGTGATTGTGGCAGAGACCCTACAGGTGGGGAGCTCGTATCTGATCCCATAGGTCTCTGAGCCCTCAAGGCGGATATTGGGCTCGAACCTCTTGGTGGAGCATCTCCATGGAATGTTGATAAACTTCCATATGTTTGAATTGGACCAGAATCATCAGTAAGCTGCCTGTGTGCTGGAAGTGAGCCAATTTCAGGTTGCTTTGTTGAACGTCGTCGACTCAAATCCTCTCTAGCGGCCAATGAGGGCGCGAAGAATTGTTCATCTGCACCCATAAATCTTGAGCTGAGAAGAGATTCAGAGTCATCAACACGAAAGTTGCAATCATTTCGATATGTCACTTCGGTAAAGATTGGACCAGCTGGAGTGTCAGTCGATCCAATAACGTATGTCGAGGTAACTGGTCCACTATGTTCAAATATAGGTTGCATCAGGCCATCGATTCGACGTGGTTGAGCATCACCGTTTGTAATACGACAATTAACAATTAAAGCATTTGTTGGCGATCCACTCTTTCCCAAGTTCTTCTTAAATTTCCAGGTCGGCACAAGTTTGGCAGTTGAATATAAAGAGCGAAAGAAGACAATGCACTTTTTGTAGATAGTGGGTAGTGTAGATCCAAAATCGTAGAGCTGCTCCCCGGGAATGTCTCTGAGCTCAATTCTCCAACGTTCTAGAATGACTTCATTACGTCCATCACTCGAACCACTCGAATTGCTTAAAGCATCTAAAGCATCCCATCGCTTCCCCAGATCATCCACGATAACCAATCTTTGGCTGCTCGTCAAGTGGGAAGTATCGAGGTATGTTTCTATTATCAGTGGTGGTGGTCGATTCTGGAAGCCGCCGCACATCCGCCATGTGTTAAGCTCGTCTCGATATGCATCTGTATCATCGGTTTCGATTTGAAACTATTTGGCAGCATGGTTAGTCATGGCAGAATCAAAGTGAAAGAAATGACAGTAAGGGCATACCCATTTATTGGTTTTCTTCGGACCTTCTTTGGTGAAGATTACAGGAAGTCCTACTCTCGATCCCAAAATGATAATCGCAGCTTTCATGTGGAAGTTCTAAAGAAATTCGAGGTTAGCGTTGTCTCAAATGCAACTCGAAGATGACTGGTGATTGAGTATCACTGACTTGGAGGATTTGATCCAATCTTTTGACCGCTTCTGGACTTGGGTCAGTAGGCATGACTCCACCATCTCCACTAGCATCATCTATCTCTTGGTAATGAGGCATATCGGGACTTGTTCTTGAATTTCCAGTTCGACTTTCTTCTCTAGGGTTATTTGTTCGAGTTGGGTTTGTTCGTGGTGATGAGGCTGGTGAGGCCGTTCTAGGTGATGGTCGAGGATGTTGATGCATTATATGATAATTGCTGACGTAGATGTTGAATCGTAGCAAGCTGTCGTCTCAGAAGTAGATGCAAGATGCGCTGGTATTTGCAGAAAGATTAATGCTCGTAACCAGGTTTTCGCACATCAACGAACGTAGTTCTAGATAGTAATTAAAGCGGTTCCAAGATACCACATAACTTGGGCATCCATCGTAGTTCAATGATGTGTGTCTTTTTTTGATGGTTCTGTAGCTTTATCTCTGGGTACCTAGGTATGTATAGTTCAAGATTGTGAAGGACCGTATCGGTATCCTCCAAGGTATTGGTGTTGGTAGTGGTAGTGGTAGAAAAGAAGGTTGTTGTAGTTGTTGTTGTTGTTCTTATTGTTGTTGTTGTTGTTGTTGTTGTTGGGGGAGGTTACTTGAAGTGGGTACGGGACTTTTAAGCAACGGCCATCTTTACTTAGGTACGTACCTACCTACGATTAGGCTTTTAGTAGTGAGGCGTTAAAGCTGGGACAATGAATCGAGATAAAGTACTTCGTATAGGTATCTTTTTTTTTTTCATTAAGTTGGAGAGAAAAGATTAAATGAATTTCGAGTTAGGTATTGATTGATGAAATTATTGGACAAGAATAGGTAAGTGAAGTTGTCGAAGTTATAGTGGTGGTACAAACAACGAGGTGAAGTAGTCCTGCAGGTGGGTTAGGTAGGTAGGTAGGTAGGTAGGTTACATAGATATAGAATTGAGCCTTGTGATCGAGGGCTTATAATAATAATGATAATTGATTTAATAATAATATAAGATTTATCGTATTTATAAGAATTATTGTTATTTATCTAGTATATCTCAATAATAATATAAAAGATGAAGATAAAGATAAACCTATTTAAGGTAGTAGTGATAACTGCATTCGGTATCTACCTACCTAGCCCTTCGATAACGAAATATTGGCTAATCGATAAGGAATTGAAACCTTTCACTCCTAATAATATGTTTGCCATTATTCTCATATCTGATCAGTTGACTTGGGAGATGATAACCATTGGGGATCATCATTCATCATTCCAATCAAGTACGGTTACTCGGTACTCAGGTTAGAGTAAATCCTAAAGATGTGCTTTTGCTTTTGCTTTTGCTTTTTCTTGCTGATTCGAACTCTTGTCCTCATGGATAAGGAAAGATAGCCTGAACCTATCAAGGTTATAAGTCTGTGATAATAGGTATGTATCTCCATTTCACGTTGCTGAAGATCATAGACCATTCAGACTAATCACATGACCGAATCTTCTAAACTATTCCCTATCTAATATCTATGCAAGCAAGCAAGCATTAAAGGTTCTGCTTATATTTCCTCACAGCCACCAATTATTGCAAGACCCCGTTCTCTGTTGTTCTCAATTTCAATCAGGAAGAATTTGAGAGACAGACAGATTTAAGGAGCCTTCCTTCGAGGGAATATGGTTCTGATCCTTGTCTCTGCTTATCCTCGTACTTCTATTCTTACTGGCTAGCTATAGCTGGCGGGCAGGCTGGTTGGCTGACAAGTTCAGGAGAATTAGCAAACGATTGCCATCAGCTAGTATTGAACGGCATTATCATATGCATTGTCGTAGGCTGACTGCTTGGCACATATAACTGTAGCCCTGTGTTAGTTGAAGTTTGAAGTGACATGATAACTTTCTCCGAATGCCTTTTCATTGGCTATTTGTCGCGGGGGGTTGGAGCAAAGATGACAATGCCTGTGGGGAAGGGGGAAGTATAGAGTACTTAAGTGATCAGTGGTCACGATAATTGTCACAGTATAGATTCTATTTTATTTTTTAAGCGTCTCAAATTCAGTTCGACAGGTCATACATATATTATATTATATATTCATGATGCGAAGGCTTACAAGCCCCAGAATTCTATACGTTCGGAAAAGACTTTTGGGGTTTCTCTTCTTTATTTCTAGATGTCAATATAAATTTGACATGATCAATGAGATAGAGCCAGAAAATAAGGATGATGGGGTTTTCTGTACAAGTGTATTAGCTTTGCTGTAAACCGATTATTGAAAATTTGGATAAGAGAGATGTCTGTTAGTAGTCGAATCATTAAGATAATGAAAAGAAGACTTTTACAACATATATAAATCCGATATCATCTTAACTCTTAACACCCAATAAACCCTCATTTATATCGATAATTCGCTGCACTGTTTACCCAATGAAGGGGTCCTCAAAATCAGACCCTTGGCTAGATTACATAAACCTCTAAAATGTAATAGGGTCTCCTACAGAAGACCTATCTATCTCTACCTTCATCTCTTTCTGATCAGACATCTTTCCTTTCCTTTCACAATAATATTTTCCAAAAACTTGCACAAATCTTCCAGCCGTGACAGGCGAATCCAAAGACCAATCTACCTAGCGGTGAAAGTACGCGGTATTATTTCATTGCTGGGCATCATTCTGAAGACTCAGAGATTGGTTTTCAAAGACAATAGGGATTAGTTATTGGTCACGAAAAATGCCTGATCGAAAGCCCATGAAAATATTTCATGGTGTGATTTTCATCTGTCAAAATCTCGGGTGGGAATAATATATCTGGATCGATTCCTGATGCATCATTCAAGACTGAGAACTCCCAGGATGATTGGTCTCAGCAAGCTGAGTTGATGAGCTGAGTTTTTCCCAGTATACTTACTACTATATCTGCCACAGCGGTCGACAATAATACTGTGAGATAATTGTTTGATCGAGATATAAATACTTATCTCGCGCCTTGAATAGAACTTGTTCAAAATTCAAATTCAAATTAAAATATTCTATCCTGATACCTTCAAACATCCAATACCCAAATCAAGGGTTATACCTTAAGTCGGAAGTGTCCACATCTAAGGCTCGATTCATTGTTTATGATATTTATGATGATAGAGCCTTCTGCTTCTATGGTTTCTAGTATGTCACGATGAACAGGCGTCATTGGGTTTTTTGGGGNGGGGGGCGGTATTTCAAGTACCATAAGTATGAGAACTCGGACTTGATATGAGATTTTAATTTTTCAGCAATATGACCTAGTGTATTTATATTCGCGGGTTCTTCGTTTGGCAGAATGTATAGTGCTGCTAAAGATAAGTCAACTACCTTAGTTTTGGGCCACCCTTTATTTAGGCCACTTTTTTATACCAAAAACAGTGATTTTGGCTTATTTATAAAACTATCAAAACTTAATATTATCTTACAAAATTTAATATATAAAATCTCTATATAATTATAATCAAGATTATCAAATCTCAAATTTTTAGCAATTTTATATAAAAAGTTATAAAATGTTAAATATTGGATTTTCAAATTTGTATGTAAATTCTATACAAATTTGAAAATATTGTAAAACATTAATAACTTTTTAAATAAAATAATTAAAAAT
>NGKJ01000062.1:15377-28855 GCA_002162495.1 Myriosclerotinia curreyana | reverse complement strand
TTTACGATATTTTCAAATTTGTATAGGATTTATATACAAATTTGAAAATCCAATATTTAATATTTTATAACTTTTTATATAAAATTACTAAAAATCTGAGATTTGGTAATCTTGATTATAGCTATATAGAGATTATATGATTAAAATTTCAACTAATTCTATTAACAAATAAGAAAGTTAAAAATGCCAAAAATGGCGTTTTTTGGTGTAAAAAGTGGCCCAAATGGGGGGGTGGCCCAAAACTAGGGTAGTTGACTTATATAAAGTTGCACGCCGCAGAATCATCTTCGTTTTGAGCACACGCGGTCGAAGCTTATACATTAGGAAACCTAACAAGGCCGTCTGAAAAATTCGTTGTTATCTGCTATAGTAAGGGAAATTAAACTCATGATGCGATTGCGATATTGGCGGGTCATTGGGAGGGAACTTGCTCTCGTGCTTCGGCGCGTATGGTTCGGTGTGAAGTATAGTTCGGAGCGAGTGTCTATCGAGCAATATCATAGTTTTGGACTTCCCTTAATAATGCTGTTGATCATTTCTATAACATTTATTCTCTTATTGACACCCATCATCAATTTTTCAAGATTCTTCAAACGCATACTATAGGAAAACACATGCTTTTATATACCTAAAACAAGCTTGATTTACTATCACATAACACCAATTCAATGGATATATACTTATTAGAATCTTAAACTTGAATCAATTAATTAAACTTTTATTACTTAACTTACCCCTCAATCATTTATTATTGTATTTATTATTAGCTTATATATATTTCTATTAAATTCTTTTTTATATATTATCCCTTTCCAATGTACTATCAGAATACACATATCTCGCTTTGTCTCTTTCACAATACGAAAACTGTAAGGGAAGATGAACAAGGTCAAGTCCAAGGATGGTATTTAAATCTTTTGAGCCACCTATCGATCTTGAGCTTATGCACACAACACGCATAAGGTACGGCCTACAATAGCGAATGCACAAGTCTCGTCAATGGAAGAGCTATTAAGGGCTGGCTAATAGGGATGATGACAAAGAGAAGATGCATGCAAAACTTATAAACTAATTCTGCCATCTGATCTTTAATATATATCCATCACTGAAAAGAAGGAAGTAGGTTAAAAAAAGCCACCTTCAAAAGTTCTCGTCCTCGATAGTTTTGATAGAGCCGATAATATCGACCCCCTATGGCGCCATTTTATTTTCCTCAGAGGTATGCAATTCTATACTTATCGAGGAGGAATTTATCAAGGATTCGATATTTTCTGCTGCTTGTAATATTGAACGGGGGTGATGGTACACTGGTTTATGGTAGAGATTCATCGGGTTGGAGAGAGATTTTGCTAGGGCTTGTGCCAGTGCTGATGCCAGTACTACCAAGTGTGGCATGCTCTTCGCTGCGATGATAAAATTTGAGTATTTTTGTCTGAATTAGTAGATTATATATGTGTTTGTGATATCTATGATGTTTAAAACAAATCCAAGAATCAAAACTCTTTCAATATTGGACTGCAATCTGAACTCTTGAACACTCTAAATGGGATGGGATGGTTCCTATATCACTTTCCACGATAGTACAGTATCATCAAGTCTACCCAATGCCCTAAATTATCCAGCATTTCAAATTCCCTAACATCTCAACTCCACAAAGATAATAAGATACATACATATATATATATTTCCTCTATACAAACAAACCAGTCTCCAGGCCACGACAAACAAACTCAAACCCCCCCCTCTCTATATACAAATCTCGAATATATTCTCCCGCTACAGATAAGCCCTGGGATTTCTAGTCGAGTTATCTTTATCTTTATCTTTAAAGGATGAAATAAGAAAAAATTAGAGAGAGAGAGAGAGAAGAAGGAGAAAGTAGAGGTGTAAGATTATTTGGGAATATCATAACATGATGTTATTTCGAATATACCATAACATAATGTTTATTTTTCAAGTGGGAAAGAACTTCAAATAAGATATATATATCTCTCAATCTACGGAAATGGGCTTATTTCGAAATTTTTCTCATCGAAGGCTTTGGATATGAGGACGGTTTTGGCTATTGGGGTTGTGTTGTGGTATTGTACATAGTATGATAATATAGTATTATCACATATGGCATAATCGAGTATATAATATACTCTAGGTATGAATGTTAGGGATGGAAAAGATTGAGGAAGACGTCACGAGTGGATACATTATACATTAAGCAATGTTATATGAATGGATATATGAACTTGATTTTATCTTACCTTTTTTTCTTCCTTCGCCAGTTTTCTTTGCAAATAATATATTTATTATGTGAATACTTTTAAAAATGCAATACCCGTAACCTATCCTTCATCATAAATTCCCACTGCAAGCATCCCTTCAAATCCAAATCCAAATCCAACTTCCCTTTCTCCTCCTTTCATACATCTACTACCCCCCAACCCAGCATCAAGAAACTCAATCTCACTTCAACCTCGAACCTCTCATTCCCAAAACCCCCCAAACCCCAAACCCCAATAATCCAACAATCTAACAGTCCAACAATCCAACCATCCAGCCCATCTCTGCCCTACTCTACCACTATACTATTACACTATTATACTACTATACTATTATACCATTACATCACTACACTATCACACAATTATACAATTATACAATTATACAATTATACAATTATACAATTATACAATTATACAATGATACAATTACATAATTACATTATTATTTTATTATTCTATTTTACTATACAACTATATAACTATATAACTATATAACTATACAACCATACACAATGTAGTCGATAGTATACTACCGTAAAACGATGGCGCGTATTGAACTCTGAATATAGTAGTTAGTACATATAAGAGTTCAATTTTATCACTCCCATATATATCACCTAATACAGTACTTTTGAAGATATACTAAGAATACTGAAATCTAATTTTGAATACTTAAATATTGGATTTGGAATACTTATTTAAGCCATTCTTTACTTTTTTTGGATTTGGAATGCTTATTTAAGCTATTCCTTACTCTTTTTGGATTTGGAATGTTTAAATATTGGATTTGGAATGCTTATTTAGGCCATTTTTTACTTTTTTTGATTAGATTCTAATATTTTAGTATATTTGTAGTGATATTAGATATTAAAACAATATTAAATACTTTCAGTAGTATAGAATTAGATATGTACTACGTTAAGGTTAAGTATTTCGAAAAAATCAATAATTACTACTAAACAGGGCGGTATATGGTTTACGGAAAATACTATCGACTACACTGACCATACAACTACACAACCACACAACTACACTATTATACTACTACACTATTACATCACTATACCATTATATTACTATATAACCACTCTACTATTCTATCATACTATATAATCATATAACTACATAACCATACAACCACACCACTACTCCACTCTACTACATAACCATACAATCACATAACCATACAACCATACAACCATATAACTATATAACTACACAACTATACAATTACACTACTACTTTACTACTTCATTCTATTATACAACTACATAATTACACAACTATACAACTACACAACTATATAACTATAAAATTACATAATTATACTACTATACAACTACACAACTATATAACTATACAACCATACAACTATATAACTGCATCATTATACTACCATATAACTACATAACCACTACTGCCCTGCTCTACTCTACCACAACCACACCACACAACCACACCACACAACCACACCACCACAAAACCACACCACCACAAAACCACACCACCACTCCAAAACCCCAAAACCCCAATCACCCCAATAACTCCAACCACTCCAAAACCCCAATCACCCCAACAACTCCAACCACTTCAAGACCTCCTCCCTCCTCCATTTCTACAACACAGGGTAACAAATACCAAAGCCAGAGCCAGAGCCAGAGCAGAGCCACAGCCTAAAGCCAGAGCCAGAGCAGAGCCAAAGCTTAAAACCAAAGCCTAAAGCCAAAGCCAAAACCAAAGCCAAAACCAGAGCCAGAGCCAAAGCCTAAAGCCTAAAACCAAAGCCTAAAGTCAAAGCCAAAGCCAAAACCAAAGCCAAAGCCTAAAGCCTAAAACCAAAGCCAAAGCTAAAGCCAAAGCTAAAGCCAGAGTCAGGGTCAGGGTTAGGGCCAGGGTCAAGGCTAGGGTGGAGGAGTTCTACTTCTACTTCTACTTCTACTTCTATTTCTACTTCTATTTCCACTTCCACTTCCACTTCCATTTCCATTTCCACTTCCACTTCCACTTCCACTTCCATTTCCACTTCTACTTCCACTTCCACTTCCACTTCCACTTCCATTTCCACTTCCACTTCCACTTCCACTTCCACTTCCACTTCCACTTCCACTTCCACTTCCATTTCCACTTCCACTTCCACTTCCTGCCTTAAAACTTAACCTTGACCTTAACTAATATCCATATCCACATCCACATCCACATCCACGTTTAAAAGGTGAATTATAGCATTGCGCCATCACTATCACTATCAAAATCAAAATCAAAATCAAAATCACAAATGTACTCGTTAAAATGACGATTCATAGCGTTACTAGGCAGGTATCTAACCCTCTACCTTGTCATTACATAGCTTTCTCCGAATTCCAATTCCAATTCCCCTCCAATCCCAATCCCCATCCCATCCCAATCCCATCCCCATGCCCATCCCCATGCCCATCCCCATCCCCATCCCTTAAAATTACTCCTCCCACCTAAGAAGAAATCGTTTCCTCCTGCTTTTCCCCAACAACCTCATTTCGTCTAGCCGTAGCTTCTTCCAGGTTCTCCCCCTTTCTCAACCCCAATTGATTAGTATCCCATCCCTTACTCTCCAGATATTCTCTAAACTTCAGATCTTCGTGGGTAATGGTATCTTGTCCTACATGTGGCAAGCAGAACACCGCCAAGAAAGCACTTAAGATGCACAAACTACTCGAAACATAAAACGGGTATTGCGCAGAAGCATGTCCCTTACCACCTGCAGCCTCAATGTATGGGAAAACATAAGTCCCCACAAAAGCACCGATTTTGCCAATGGCGGCAGCAGCAGCGTAGTATTGACCCCTGACACCGGTGGCCGAGGTTTTCGATGCTAGGAGTCCGATGTTATCACCAGGACCAAGTTCGCCAAGGGAAAGGAAGATTCCGTATACGACTACGAAGGCTGGGACGTTCTGAACTTTAGACAATGTTGGGTATAGGCCGGACATTATGAAGCCGACAATACCCTGCAAGGTGACACCTATCGCGAGAGCATAGCGAGGCCCAACCAAATCGGAAAAGAAGGAACCGAGAATAGCTCCAGGAATATAGAAGAGATTGAGAACCGTGTTCCAGCCGAATGATTGAGATAATGGCGCAGAGTCTCCGTAAATGTTACTGAGGATCTTAGAGGAGTAGATTCCAAAGGAGTAAGTTGAGAACTATGGATGAGTATTAGTATAATCGAATGTGATATCTGGAATGTTTACTTACATCGTATATGAACCAAATCAAAGAAACTACAAATAATCTGAACCAATAGTACTTGAACACAAGCCCATAAGGAATCGAAACATGCTTCATGCTCTCCCTATTTATAATTAGCCAACTATGGTAACATTCAAACCTCTAGCACATACCTCTGAAATTCTTCTGGCTCCTTCAACTTGAGTCGAAGATAGATTAAGAGTAATGGGGGGACTACACCGAGACCAAGTGAAATTCTCCAAGCAGCTCGCAAATGGTCTTCTGTGCAAATGACGACCAATAAATATGGAACAAAAGCGCCAATAACAAAACCCCAATCGATCATGACGTTGGTGAAGATAATAAACCATCTGTTTCGAGTACCGGATTTCAATTCTCCCGAAGCCTCAGAGCAAGCCACGGATCCAGCAGGGTATTCACCACCAATTCCTACGCCGACAAGGAAACGATATGCAGTCAATGCAGCGAACATGCCCCCTAAGCTTCCTTGATACCCATAGGCGCCAGCGCCAAGAGCAGCAAAGACGATAAGAATTACCGTTGACAGCGTGAGGGTATTTGCTCTACCCCATTTATCACTGGTGTAGCCAAAGATGAACATGCCAGCGACGGTACCAGCAAATGTAATGGCCGACACATTTTTAAGGGCGGGCGATTCGGTATATGCCTTTCCGTAGATTTTTCCAAGCATGGTAGAGACGGATCCGATTACCTGCATGGGTGAGTTATTAGAATGATGTTGTACCCCAAACTTTTCGGGTACAAGCTTAAGGTCAACAACATACATTGTTGATATATCCATCAGAGAACAGACCCGAGCCACAGGCCATAGCTGGCCAAAGCCTTTCCCATCTTGTCTTTGGGAGATTGGCGAGAGGATCGATGTTTTGTGAATTTGAATTTGAATTTGAATTTGAATCTGAGGAATTAACAGTTAGGTTATTGGCATCGGCCTCTTTTTTGTTCCAATTAAACATTTTCCGTGATTCACTATGTAACCTATGGCATAAGGGACCTAGAATCAGTTGTATGATTCCTGATTGTGAGGAAGAGGCAGAGGAGGTTGAGGAGGGGAAGTCGAAAAAAGGGTGCGGGTGCGGAGAGATATATATATATATATATTAAGTAAGTAAGTAGTCTTTTAGATAAAATGAATATTAATAATCAAGTGACGGAAGGTCCAACTATATCGAAACTAAATTGAATAAGGTTTAAGTAGTAGTATCGATCAGATGAAGGGTAAGCTTTATGTAGGTATGTATATAGTATATAGTATATAGTATATAGTATATAGTATATAGTATATACTAGGTTTATTAGGTAGTAGCTTGGAATTGAAAGTTGGATCCCAATACGCCTACTACTCTGTACTGTACCGGTTATGGTCAATAATAATATATAATATAATAACTGCAGATATGCCATGTCATGCTATGCTGTTATGGTACGTTGGGCCTGATGATCCCTTTTCCATCTATGAATCAGAATCATCCATCCCATCCATCCATCCCATCCATCCATCCCATCCATCCATCCCATCCATCCATTTTCTTGACTGGGAAAGATCAATGAATAATAATAATGACTATGGGATTAATTATTGATAAACCAAATCTGGCAGGTGCTTAAGTTAAATCTCACATGATTGATATCCATTTCTTAGGTGGGATGATGGGATTGATGGGATTGATGGGATGATTTATTACCTAGTTCAAAAAAGGTTTAAGTAAGACATTTCTCCCCCCCACTAAGTTTAAAATAAAAGTATGACCAAGTTGCTTGTTTGCGATAACCTTAAATAGCTGAAAGTTTACTGAAGTTGCATTCATATAATATTATATTATGTCATTCATATACGAACAGAACACATCAGACGACTATATGAAATATATGAAATATATGAAATATATGAAATATATGAAATATATGAAATATATGAAATATCAAATCATGTATGTCATTGCATTCCATCGATATCAAGTCCTCAAGTCGTCAAGTTCAACATACCTACCGGTACCTACGCAATAATAGGTAATACCTTTGTAAGATTTCAAACCACACTACTACCTACCCGTACTACTTACTACTGTAACTCCCTCATACCCACGGAAATTTTAATCCTTGTATAACCAATATCAAGCTTTTTACAAGCTTTTTACAAGCTTTTTACAAGCTTTTTACTATGGGAGAACTCAATCGGGATAACTTTGATTCATCCAATCATAGAAGAATAATAAAGCACGCCTTATCGAAAAAGAATCCACATCGCTTTGCCCCCCGATTACTGGTTCATGGTTCATGGGCAATGGGTTCATGATGGGGGAAAAAATTAAAAAATGGGATGAGATCATGAGAAATTACTTGCAAGCTTTAAGTCAAGTGTCCATTTCTCTTTCGGTATGAACATTATTGTACTCCGTAGTAAATATTTATCATATTTCTACTAGAAAGCTTCAACCCTATCTATCAGCTCGGTGATTTGAGTTTCACAGATACATAGTTTAGATATATATGTATAAAGGTCAGCAGTTCTATGTCTGAATCGAATCGAGTCGAATACAAACATGTCGAGTTGCCCGAGACCCGCGGGTTGACAGTTTCAATTATCTCCTTCAACCTTTGGCCTTAACCTCCCCATCAACCTTTCCATAATCCTCAAACATGCCCAACGCCCTCTTCAACGTGTTCTTCCCTTCATCATAAGTCATCTTCTCCACCGCTTCCTCCCACGAACACCACTTATACCCCGCCACCTCCTTTTCTTGCAACTTAATTTCCTTCTCTCCCTCTTCCTTTCCCACCAAAGCAGGCCAGTACCTAACCTCTTTTCCATTCTTTCTAACCGGATTAATGTATCTCTCCGAAAAGCTACCATCCCAATCCTTTGCATCTTGACCCTCAATTTCTCCCATCTGTCCAGCAGAACCAAATCTCAAGATATCCTCAAGTTGAACCTTCAAAGAAGTCTCTTCCCCCAGCTCTCGGATCGCGGAATGGATGGTAGACGCATCACCCGTTTCGGGATGACCTTTTGGGAAGCACCAAAATGGAGGAACGCTCTCCCAAATGGTTTTCTGCTGGATGAGAAGAACTTCGGTATTGGAAGGGGTTGGATGAGGTGGTGGTGTGGAAAGTGGTAGGCTGGGTAGGTAGCGCATGGCGATCATGCCGTAGGAGCGATCGGTGATGGGTGGGAAGTCTGTCATTTTTTGGGGGGGGAATATCACGAGGTCTGCCTTCGAAGGGTTCTGAATTTCTGTTGGAAGTTAGATGTTGATGGTCGAGAGAGCAAAAAGAAAAGACTTGAAGAATGTCTATTGAGACCTTGATATAAAGATAAGGATGATCAAATCAAGAGGCTGTCAGAAGAGGCATAGCCATAGAAAAAGAAAAATCTCTACAAGCAAATCTTCGATCCAACATCGAGCCTCAAGAAAGGTTTGAAGGTATAATTGCGTTTAGGATAATGAAATAATAGAACAGGCTCTCTTCTTATAACCAGCTATAGCAGTTTCACGCCATCAAATCGAATACTTATTCGATAGATAATACTCCCAGTCAAGTCAAACAGAAGCTTGAATACAAACGCAAGGAGTAAGAAAGACTTAAGTGTAACTTGAGCGTATAGAATGATTCTGTTTGTTTTCCTGTAATTTTGATACAGCCTTGCTGCTGTTGAAGAACAATTTCCAAATCAGTAATCATTATAAATTCAAAGATATCATAGAATTTGTGAAATTCAATATACCTAATACGAAATATTTGATTTTTATAAAAGAATAATATAATTCTTGACCGTAAATATGTATTTAATATCAGATACGATACCCACGCTAGTACTTCGCAGATAAAACCCACACCAAAATTCACGTTCCCCAGATTTTATGCAATAACCAGACGCGTCTCCCCACATCTCATAAATACAAACCCTCCTTCTCCATCAACCACAAAACATACCGGTACATTACCACTCATTAATACGAATTCACAAATCCAATATGTCTGTCAGAAGACGACTTCAAACTGGCGCTCAGCGTAATGGTCCACAATCATCCCCCGCACCATCAAGATCCCAACCCTCCAACCCAGACGAGCCAATTCCCTTCCCAGAGTACATCCCACCAACATGTCCTCTCTCTGCCAATGCTCAAAGAGCCATCTCCAACATGCGCACTCTTCATAATAGTGCCAAGCTAAAGAAACATCTTAAAGCTGCTATTCAAAACATCACCGAAACGACGGTCAATAATAACGATAGACTCTTGGAACGCAAACGCCAAGTAGAGAAGAATGCGCGGAAGAGAACAAGGGATGGACAAGAAGATGAGGAGATGCCAGCCCTACATAAGGATTTGGAAATTCATACGCAACGTGTGACGAAGAAAGTTAAATCCTGGACTGAGCAGGCGGAGATAGCGATGAGGGTTTTGATTGATAAGGGTGATGAGATGGAGAGGATTGAAATGGTTATTGGGGATGTTTGTAATAAATTAGCGGAGGCTAATCCTGCTAATGCTAATCGAAGAATAAGAGATCAGGATGATGAGGAAGAAAAGCCGGATGGTGAGGTCATAAGTGCGGTGGAGCTGCTAGATCAGATCAAGGGGGAGTATAGAACGAAATATGAAGCGGAGAGTATGGCAAAAAGGTAATTTGATTCCTTCTCTATTCGCTTCCCCAGGTTGGAGATTGAGATTGGGGACAATGGCTAACTAAATTTTTTATAGATACGCTTCTCATAACGATTACAGAAACTTTAAGCGTGTAGTCCACGATTCCCTTCACCCAGATCAAGAAGTACCTCTCCCCAAAGAATCCACATGGTTCCCCTCCGACCGCTCGCATCCCTCTGCTCAAAGCAACGAACAAGGTGAAGAAGAGGCCTCGGACGACGACATCGTCATTGAAAGAATCGTCAAAGATTTCAAATGTCCTCTCTTATTTGCCATTATCCGCAAACCATACACCAACAGCAAGTGTAACCACAGTTTTGAAAAAGAAGCAATCATAGAATATTATGGAAAAAATGCGACGCTGAGAGAGGGCCAGAGAGTGGTCAAATGTCCAGCAGTCGGGTGCGAGAATCTTATTGCGATGAAGGATATGTATGATGATCAAGTATTATTGAGACAAATCAAGAGGGCTACGCAGAGAGAGAAGGATGATGATAGTGATGATGATGATGCACCACGGGGAACGCAGATGAATAGGCCTGAAGAGGTGGACGATGAAAGTACGTTTATGGATGTTGATGAGGAGAGGAGGGAGAGTGTAAAGAGGGAGACTATGAGTCGGGGTCCCCCTGTTTTAACTCAAGTTAGTTCGGATGGTGAAGATGAGGATGAAGAGGATGAGTGAGGTGTTTTGGAGGAATATAATGATTGGCTTGAGGACGGGAGGAAGAATATGAAGTATAATGATCAATTTATGTTATCAATATCAACAATGTAGGAGTAAGATTACAATTTAGCATCAATTAAGCATGCTGATATTAATTCTATATGTGGATGATGAGTATCACCACTGGTTCACAACGCAATCTCGATACCATGATATGTATACACATAGGCAAGCAATGCCCATAATAGATCAAGCAACCAAGCAACCAAGCAAGCAACCAAGCCCATCCAAAACCAACCCACGACTCCGAAAATGCTATCAAGTCATTTACACATGTAGAGAGAGATGGATAATCCAATAAAGCCACGGCTACGAAGAGAAGGTCCAGATTTAAACTAGTCCAGGATTCTTTACGGTGAATGGGGGGGGTTTACAGGTTTGCAGGTTTGCAGTTTTGCAGGTTTGCAGGTTTGCAGTTTTGCAATCAATTAGTCGATCTCTCCTGCTTCCTCGGTATTTTCTTGGCTATTGTATGGATGGAATTTGGAGTGGATATCTGGATTCTGTGGTGGAAAGGTTTCGGTGGTAGGCTTAGGGCAGGTTTAGGAAAAGGGAAAGGGAAAGGGAAAGGGAAGGGGAGAAGGGGAGAAGAGGAGAGGAGATTTGTATAGAGTATTAGGAAGGGAAAGGCTGGACTCCAGGAGTACTTGGGATAAAAAGAGGGAGGATGTGGGTTTAGGAGTGAAGGGGTGGTGAAGATGGCATTTTATATTATATTATTAACCCATTTCATCCCTTTCCATTCCCATTCCCATTCCCAAGTCAGTATTCACTACAACCTCGCCGCTTGCCCAATCATCCATTCGAATTCTTTTTGTTGCATATCTGTAATAGCTTTTCGGATGGAAAACAGAAACAGATGGAAAAGAAGAAAATAAAAAAGGTTAATTCACTGTATTGTGCATTTGAGGTGAGTGGTGGGATGAGTTTTCATCTTGAGATGAGTTCTAACTATACATAAAAGTATAGTCTACCATCTGTTGATAGGTAGTAGATGAAAATATATCTTGCTCTCGCTGGTTGTGGTGACTTTGGTATAGATATCTAGTTCATCCTTGATATAGCATCAACATGAAAATATTATCAGGTTCCATATACGATATCACAATATCACATCACTTTGCTTGTGTAACAAGTAACCCGCTGTATCCCAAATGCTATGGTAATAACCTTGATATCATATCAATTGTCTTTATTTGTTTCGATTTATTACACTGAATCTTAAATTTGGATGGAGGACCTAAGCGAGGGAGGTATCTACTTACCTGTTAAGTTTTATCCAGGTCAAAAGAAGAGGTTTCACCTGTCCATTATCTTTGTCAATACTGGGACATTGTGAAGAAGTGCGGAGGAATGTTCATTCCTAAACACTTTTATGAGAGGATAGATAATTTACAATTCTTGTATAAGGCCATCTACTCTTAACTGATGCATCATTATCTTTCTCGTGGTGCTGTCAATGATTTCACCACTCGTATAATTCCCACACAGTTCATATTTCGTGACTTTTATTCAACTAAGACAAGTCATTATTCCGACTTTACTGACGGTAAAAATATTGGGGCTACTCTTTCCTCCCCCCTTCAAAGAACAGATACCTAGATATAGTAATGAAAATTACAGGAATAACAGAGATAATGAACACACCTACGTTCAAAATTCAGAACAAAATCATCATCAATTACCTGGTGGATAGCCGGGTTTCCTTGCGGTGACATGGTTTAGACTTAAACCAGGCTTCAAATTTCGTAACACCAGAAGTACTTTGAATGTGTGATTGTATCCGCTAGTCTTGAGATATCCCATAACTATTAGTGTTTCTTTGGAGCAGATGAAAGATTAACGCCTAGAGGTAACAGAATAATTTAGAACAAGATGGATAGTCCATCTCGAACGAATGGTAATCGGGAGGTATTGGTGCTGGCGAGAAGGGTATGGATATGGCAACATTCACTCACATTATGGCTGTTACTCAAGATTGAATGCTAAGAATAGAATGTTGATGGTGTTTGAAAAGAAAAAACGAAGGAATGGGATAGAAGATACTGTGCGGCGAATAGAAGAAGGGGTAGATGGGGTTCATCAGAATAGATCCATCTTGAGTATGAGAAATAAATAAATCACCCGATCATCACTTCATCCTCAAAAATCCCATATTTCCGCATCTTCATACAGTACTTCGTATATCTCTCCTCGGATAACCAACTCCACGCAATCCCCCAAGTTCCTCCACCCCCCACCCCGTTTCCCGCTCGCTTCCCATCGCGTAATCTCGGGCACCCTTGATCCTACGGGGAAGAATGAATTTCCGATGGATGATGGAGAGATTCTTTGATATCTCGACATTTTCCTTTCAACGCGTTTATTCATCAAGCCGCGGAAGAGAATGCGATATCGCTTCCGGGATAGGAGAACGATAAATTATCGGAATGATGTAACTTGTTCCTTGTTGGATGCCCTCCCCCCCTTCCCTAATTACAAAGGGTTATGTTACAGGGGCAATTGGATCAATAGAATGAATCTACCAGAATAATAATATAATCATGGAATATAGACATCATTTAACCTTTATTATTT
>NGKJ01000062.1:2590-15277 GCA_002162495.1 Myriosclerotinia curreyana | reverse complement strand
GGGGGACAGGGGAAGTAGGCTTTTGAAAGATCCCCGTAATACTTCTTTCTTCTCCTTTGTATAACGGGATGAAGATACGGTAAAATATTGGAAGGGCCGAGACTCTTTTCAGCCTTTGAAGATTCCCGGTATATGAACTGATTTTATTTAACTTGAGATATGATTTATGAAGATAGACGAGATAGAAGAGACAGACATATGTGAAGGTATTTCAAACATCAATGAAGTTCAACTTGGTAGATAGAAAATGAAGTTGTCTCGTGGTCTCGTTGTCTCAAATGAGGGGGGGGTTTTCGATGCATTATCGAGATCTTGATAAGAAGGGATGTGTTATGACACTAGAACAATTAAGGAATAATCTACCCCGCATTTCCATCAACCTCCGTTTGTATCAAAATAGACAACTCACACAAACCTACTACAATCAAGCAACTATTTCCACCATATATTGATTGTATAAGGTAACTTGGGTGAATATGAATACAACCAAAACAACGAAGAGAGAAAGAGAGAAACCTAATGATATGGTTCTGAAAGAGGAAATGATCGTGACAACAAGGGGTAAATCCATCCTTTGTTGTCCTGTTGTATAACATTACGTACCTCCGAAAACAGACAATCATACATTGTGTGGAAATATATCAGGCTGAGAGATTTACCTACCATGATACCATCATTTCGAATCTTCAAAGTATCACCTCGGAAGACGGGAAACGGAAAACATTACGTTAAGGAATATGGAGAGGACCAAAATCAATATCAGCATACTTGCTAAGACTCGACTCACGATTGGTGTTACATTATTTCTTTAGAAATATTAACCTATCTCTTTTCCTCTCATAGGCAGAGAGAGGGCAAATCCATGCTGTAGCAGGTATAGCATAACACACTCACAAGAGAGAAGTGAGTGCCTTGCAACCAAACAAGATTCATTCAATTAAACCTTCGACCCCGCACCCAATAATCAATCCTACCACTCTTGCTTCAGTATACCAAGTCGGCCAACGGGAACCCCAACATCACCCAACCAATACGTTGAACCCATCAAAAGCCATATATTATTACTTATATATTGTTCCTATCTTCCTGTCTTCCGTTTTTTTTTCCCTTTTGTAACTTGCAACTTACAACTTACAACCTCATTTTTGCACACCATCTAACATCATAAACGACGTTATATGAACTCGTGCTTATTAGCACAAGGCTGCTTACTATTCATATTGACTAGACGATCGACTGTGCATATCGACCCAACTATTATCAGCCAAGCCCAGTTCCTTTACCAAGGGTACGCAACGGTAAATCGGTTGGAAAAATCCGGTATACGGAGTATTCCAAGTAAGCAATATGTGTTTATCTATTCATATTTTTCTTTTACCTAGGTTATCTGCTTTGCCGCTCATACCGACTTCGCATCCATCTTTCAAACTTCCAAGTGCTTGGTTTGTTTCCGGAGGAATTACCGACTCTCATCTGCCATTAAGCGATTTACTACTGCGCCCCGAGCCATGTCATTGTTGTTGTCTAAACCGGCTGTGCGTTCTTTAGAGCTATGGGAATAGTCCAATTGGATTCATCCAATTCCCCACAGCATACAAGAATCAAGGTCATTCTTGGATATATATACCATGTCCCAGATCTATCCTTCTATCATGATAGATTTAGAGCTATTTGGGCTAACAATCCACTGCTTCTGACAGAGCAATAACCCTGCTCAATACCATACCACTTTAAATTAATTCAAAAACAATCCTTCGTCCAACTTTTCACGATGTCCACCTCCAACTCCATCAAACAAGCAGCGGAGGCAGCTCGAAATAAAACATCAGAAGCAATGGAAACCACTAAACGTCTTGCCGACTCTGCCAAAGCAGATCCTATAGCCGTCAAGAATGATCTCCTCCATACTCCCTTTATGCGTGCCGCTCTCCCCTTCATCAACGGCGGTCTTGCAGGCATGACAGCCACCACTGTCATACAACCCATTGATATGATCAAAGTACGTCTCCAGCTCGCTGGAGAAGGAATCCGCACCGGTCCCAAACCAACCCCTCTATCCGTCACACGCGAAATTCTCGCTTCGGGCAAAGCCCTTGACCTCTACACCGGTCTCAGCGCTGGTCTCCTCCGCCAAGCTGTCTACACCACCGCCCGTCTCGGCTTCTTCGATAGTTTTATGAATACCCTCTCCGCTCGCTCAAAAGCTAATAATACCACACTCGGTTTCAAAGAACGTGCAGCAGCAGGTCTCACAGCCGGTGGTCTAGCGGCTATGATAGGTAATCCAGCGGATTTGGCTCTCATCCGTATGCAATCCGATGGATTAAAGCCACTAGCCCAACGCAAAAACTACAAATCCGTCATCGACGCCCTAACATCCATTACCAAATCCGAAGGTATCACCGCTCTCTGGGCCGGTTGCGCACCCACTGTCGTTCGAGCCATGGCTCTTAATTTCGGACAACTGGCGTTCTTCTCCGAAGCCAAATCACAGCTCAAGACACGCACGGACTGGAATCCCAAGACGCAAACATTGACTGCATCAGCCGTCGCCGGCTTCTTTGCAAGTTTCTTTAGTTTGCCATTTGATTTTGTGAAGACGAGGTTGCAGAAACAGGGGAGGGGTAAGGAGAGGGTTTATAAGGGGATGGGCGATTGTTTTGTGAAGGTTGCGAGGGAGGAGGGCATGTTGAGGTTTTATCGCGGGTTTGGCACGTATTACGTGAGGATTGCGCCGCATGCTATGGTGACGTTGATTGTGGCGGATTGGTTGGGGTTTATTACTAAGTGACATGGAGGGGAGAGATGTGGGGTCATGATATGATGATGTTTGAGGGGGTAGGGGAGGGGGAGGAGACAATAATGAGTGAGCTTTGAGATGGAATGATTGAAGTTATTGGATGGATAGCATGGATTGGATGGGTGGAGTTACATATTTTGGATACCGGCTCTTGATATCTTTCTTATTACCAGCTTTTGGGATTAGGTTTTAGGATTTAGGTTCTTGGGATTTTGACCCTATCCTTGGGGAAACTTCATTTTATTTTATTTTCTTCACATATAAAATTTACATTTATATTTACGTTTACATTCATGTTGATGTTTAAAGGTCGAAGAAAAGAAAGATTTGGTTACATTCTACAGAAAAATATAAGAAAATAAATACTTATTTTGCATGGGATATTTGAGTGGAATAACTTTAGCTGCTCTTCATCTATCTATCCATCTATCTATATTCGAGGAGATTAACAAGTATAAGTGCGCACCTATACCTATACTACTAAACCATTCCTCATTCATCCACCCAAGATATTGTTATCCATAAACTAAGACTATACAATTTCTTCCTCCTCCTCTCCAATCTTCTTCATACTCAAAATCTTCGACCTAGTAACTACCAGTACACCAACCTCCAGATGTCCCCTCTGCTCGTAATTCAACCATTAGTACATCCAAACTGCGCATGAGCTAATTCGACTTCCCTTTGCCGTAATATCTATCTAGTATCTACTACAACCCAAGAATAACCTCTCAATAAACCACTGAGATTGTCATTGTCGAGCTCACAATCTAATGAAGAAGATATATCGAATTTTTCTTCTTGCTTGATGCACCGGTCGGCGGTCATATCAGAAACTTGAGATATTGGCAAATCTTACTGCATGCAAAGTTTTTGGATAGTTGTTGAATTGGAAATCTTACTTTGTGGTAGGTAATAGGTACATCTGGGATATCTGGGTATCGATTGTACTCTCATCATACCTTATCATTTCGCCTTTTATACCTTCAAATAACTGTCATCTGTAGATCAAAATCGCAGTTTCCTCTTCAAAGATGGATTTGGTCGAATTCTCTGACATCTCGTTGTAAAAAGTATTGTATCATCTCGTCCGAATTGTCCTCTCCTTGAACGTCAAAGATATGATGGTAGCGAATTATAACTTAGAAGAGGGATTTCTTTCCAGAGAATCTCGGCGTTTAGGGCGAGGAAGGCAATGCGAAATACGATCCAGAGTGTAGTGTGGCCAATTTAGACGTCTGTTGGTACGTCGTAATCATATCTCACTCCTCTGCACATGATGTCGTCTTCTACCTAGGCGAAATAAAAGGCAGGCATGTGAGTGTACCTGCCATATCATGGCACTCGAGGTGAAGGAGTTAGTTTTGTTTGGTATGAATGTTTTAATAGCCCAAGCTAAATGCAGGATTAGATCTCGTCTTCACTGCACCAAAGTTTAAAGTTGTGCACATTCGTGAAGTGAATTTATTCCTTTTCTTCCTCGGGCTGCTCCCTTAAAGTGTGATATTGCTATTTCCTCTCATTGGTTTACTATTTACACACCTCACAAGCAAAATGTGACCTCCTGGTTGTAGATAAACACAAACATCTAAAATCTAATCTCACACCTCCCCCCACCTTCCGCTTCCCAATTGGATTGGGATCATCATCCCACTTGTCTTGATTATTTAATATCGAGTTTTTTTTAGGATTTGGTCCGACATCGTTTTCGAATCCCGCTTCCAGGACTAGATCTGTTCATATGTCTTGGAGCCTTCACAATATCCCAAAGAACACACAACTGCAGGACTCGTTTATCATGGAACTCCTTCTTGGCCCGCATCCACAATTTTCATCTCCACACTCCACAATCAACGTCAAGCCCGCCTGAATTCCCTGCGAAGTTCCACAGAACGCCTCTACCCGCCCTCCGTTCTCCGTCCATTCTCCAACCATCAAAAGGTTCATCAACCACCTGAACCTCTCCCTCCCTCCACCCACGACAGCGAGAAGACGACAAAAGCAAAAACATTCACTCATTGCCTACTACTGGAATCGAACCAATGATCTTAGCATTACTATAGGCTTTCCCATACAAGTGCTACGCGTTACCACTGCGCCAAGCAGGCTTATAGTAGAAGTTATCTTCTATTAGTGGATGTGCACGGGATCGTTAATCTGATATATATTATCAACAAACATGCCCAGATCCAAGAGCTTCAACACCACTCTTGAGAACCTATAAGAACCTGTCATACAAATGGCAGCATCATCGTCTCGAAGCATTTCTACTGCAGATACAATATTGTATCCTTGGGTGAAAAGTTTTACGCTGATCGCTTGTCTTTCCCCACCCACGCGGGACTCTTTACCCCGCCAAACTTCGGTTAACCCTAAGGGTTATTTTATGCTCTGTTCATTTGCATCTAGTAGTATGCTATTTACATTAAGTATCATTTGTTTTACGACTCGCTGAAACATGGGGAGATTTCCCGCCATTAATGCAGTTATAAAGGGTGGCAATCAAAATGGATCCTTTAGGGATTCTAGGTTGAGTTTGTGTCGTGGGAACAATTTCTAGAAACGCTATGTTCGTTGCATTATTTTCAGTCATTACATATGCTCGCTCGCCTTTCTGTCAAAATCAACAATTTTCCAAAAGACAATGTATCCAATGGCCGGGTTCTCAATGCCCTAGAGTTCATTGATACATTGGAATAATAAGAGCTACAGCAGCACAGTAGCAGCTCATCTGCAAGCATACTAAGTATATTCATCGATGAAACATTTCACCCAATTCCAGTCATGACCCTTCCTTCCTGCTCAAGTCTATCCAACAAATATTAGCCCGTGGTGCTGAATGTTGCAATCCTCCTAAATGAGGAGGACAGGTCTTGCGCCAATAGGTTGGAGTATATTCACCCCTGGTCACATCCCATAAAATATGAATTTACGATTTTGTTGCCTTGAATTTCTTGATGTTTTCTGAAACCGGCCGGCCGGCCGTCTTGAATGAATTTGCTGTCTTCTTTGTTTCTTTGCTGATATTTTCTCCAGAAATTTTATACTAAAAGTAGTCATGTGTTGGGCTATGAATACATGTAGTCCATGACCTATCGATATATATCTATAGCACGCCCCCGAGGGTGTTTGCATCTTTTTCAAGCTGCTATCGGCTACACTGCTCAAACTTCATTCCACACCCAGCCCTCCATATAACTGTCAATTCAGTGTCAGACAGCAAGAAACATCGATATTCCTTGAATTTAGGCTGTATTGAAAACATCCCCCCCTCCCCCAGATTTGTCACGTCGTATCATGCCAGTGAAAATAGAGTCCTATAATGCATATCAATGCCCAAGAGCCGAGACTTCGAACTTCCATACAAGAACGCATTCCAATTGCACATCAAACCATCCAATCTCCCCATGGTCACCGGTTAGTTAAGATAGAGCGCTAAAACAGTAACAAGACGGCTTGTAACATACCTACATTCATCATGTAAATTCGATCGAGGGATATGATCATTATGATGTTTAGCTTAAAGTAGTTCCATTCACTCGTAGATATCATCCCTGGACCCTCATACTCACTCGTTGACCCCTCAAACCTTTAACTAACTTTCGAAACTCCTGAGCTGCAGCATCTTCTATAGTATTTGTTAGAATCGAAACGGTATTGCATATTGGTCTCCGATGAAAAGAAGAGCATGAGAGCATGAGAGCATGAGAGCATGAGAGCATGAGAGCATGAGAGCATGAATAATGGCAACATTGATGTTTTGAACTCATCCACCCAGCCTGATTTCCTCCGATATCTAAAACCTCTCTATTGCTCAACCTCCAGTGTTAATGTGTTCCAAGTTTCTGGACGCAGATATTGTGCTGCGGTTTGCTTCATGTTAACCGTATACCCTCTTGAACTTCGAATACTGTCTTGTCCAGCGGAAATGCAATGGTATGAACTCATGTTTCATGATTTTCACTTTCTGATTTAGTAATAGAGTATTCATTAGTTCGAACTAGCAGACAAAATCCGGAATTGCAATATGAGAAAGCTTCCAATATCTCAAATTATTTCAAATGATCAAACAATTTTAACCCCTCAGATAATATCAATCTCAAAAGAAAAAAGAACGAGAAAAAGAAGAAGAAAAAAAGACCATGACATTGACCAAGTTTACAGCGAGATATGCGCAACTTCCTCGCTCAACCTTATGTTGGCCACTTCATTGTTGCCTATCCCGGGAAGTTCCTCTCGAGTATCTCCCACGAGAACTTTCGGCGTCAACTCCCTTTGTTCCTTCTGTTGTTGCTCCCTTTGTTCCTTCTCTTGTTCATCCATCACCCGATCGTAGACGTCTTTGTACATTTGTATTACTTTATTTTGACAATCGATTCTGTCGTTGAGATTTAGCTTTCTTCCAAAGGCACTCTCGATGAATAGAGTCGTTTCTGGCTCCTCAAACATAGCTATACGTTTTCTCAGTATTGATAGCAATTCGACTCCCCCTAACCCTTGTCCCGCACCTGCGTCTATTAGTATATTCAATCTCTTCCAAACTTGTACCTCGGTGATATCCAGCCCAATTTCTTCGTTCACAAAGGAATTATAGAACGCTTCCAAGCAGGCAACTATCGGCGAAGCCAGGGGTCCGCCTATCCAGTAAGGTCCGCATTTAGCGTGTACATCCGCACCACGTTCCAGTAACAGGCTAATTGTTGCAGGCCCCGATTTCAAATCATAACCACTCGAACATTCCCTGGATAATGGAGACCCAAGCCTATAGCGACAACTCTTATCATATGATACATGATTTACATCAGCCCCGTAATCCAAAAGTAGTCTACAGAGTTTGAAATCATGGCCCTGAGATGCAAACTGTAAGGCCGTGTATCCGCGATATTCCGCATCAACTTCTGCACCCGCGACCAATAGCATCTTACTGAATTCCAGTCTCCCAAAATATGAAGTCGTCATCAATGGGGTTCCGCGTCTCCCAATAGCTTCAATGTCTGCACCCTCTTCCAATAGATATTGAAATATATCCGGAAGATCTTTTATGCAGGCAAGGATCAATACATTTCCCCGTTCATCGACCGGATCGTTAATTCTTGCACCCGCATTGACCAAAAGCTTGCATATTCCCAAATTATTTTCCTGAACAGCGGCGATCAGCGGGTAACCGTGCCATCCACTTTTGAAGTTGGGATCCATGCCTGCTGCTAGTAGTAATGACACAATTTGTTCTCGGGAACCCTTAGCCAGAGCTGCAGCGTGAAGTGGGCTTCCTAGCTTGGAGTTGTTTAGTACCTTTGGTTTATCAACACCTTTTTGTATATTATTCAACAGGGCCGGGACCAAGCTGGTCAAACCATGAAAACATGCCCATGACAGAGACTGTGGTATGAGGTCATCTTGAATTGTAATCTTATCACCATGTGAGCTTAAGTTCACCAGCTGCTCTGCTGTATAAAAATTTGCAGCATCACGACTAGAGAACACACTCTGTGATACATACCATGCCGGATTTTGACCATCCAGCAATGTAAGTGCCAACGCGCGTACATGATCCACCCGATCATAAGTTCCAAAATCTTGATTTTCGAGAAATTGTACATAATAGGTCCAGCAAAAACTGGAATAATGGAATAATGGGAATCGGACGCCTAAATCGGAAGGTGATGTATTCACAGTGAAGGCATTCGGATTTGAGCCAATGTGAAGTAAATATGCTATACATCCTTCTGCAATTGATGCGAGACAATCCACTTCCTCAAGATGATATTGTTTAACAGGTCCATTTAACGTGCGATCAGAATGTAGATATTCCTTGACGGAAAAATGTGCAAATCGAATGTACAGTCGCTCATATGGGATTGGGGGACTTGCGCTCGTCGATGAGTCGTCTACGTCCTCGTCATCATCATCAGAAGATTCGTGAGGTTGTAGATCAGAGGTTTCGCCATCAGAATCAAGTTTACTTGAATTGTTGCTGTCGCTATGAGTCATTCCGATATTCTCTGAGTTTTGCTTTGTTGGAGAGCGACTACCGAAATCGCTGTATGCGTCTCTACCATTGGACTTGGGGTCATATATTGTAAAAAATGCAGAAGGAAGTATCTCTTTAAGAAGTTCTACTCTCTCGTTTTCTTCAATATCAAAATGACAATCAGTCTGTATCACTACTGCTTCCGAGAGCTCTAGCAGAGAGATTGGTCGCGCGGTATAAGCAATCCATTGGAATGCAGTTTTAAGGTAGTTCTGCTCAGAGTCGGGTACATCTTCCAATGCCCGCTCATAGAATTTGTCGAGGGTGTGTGGAAGTTGTTTCAACGCCTTTCGTATCTCTGATTTGGTTTTAAGCAGTTTCAAAGAATCTAGTTGAAGAGCTGCCAATCTGAACATGCCGTCTGCTTGCTGCGCTATTGAGTCCACAACTTCTTTCTTTAGATTTGTATTCCACATCCTTGATTTGAAGCCACGGATGGCGCTTTTCAGAAATTTCTTGATGTCCTGGGTGATGTTTGGATCTCTAACTTTGATGTTTTGGAAGCTGTCCGAGTTATATCGACCGCGTATGCTACTCATATGAAATCCGATATCATCTTCCGCTCTACTTGTAACGAAAATGTGTATGGATTCTATTTTCCACCGACGAATATCTGCAATTCTTTCCAACAATGACTGCCGTTCCGTTTTGGGGTACTCATCCAGAGCATCCACAACCAAATATACATCTCGAAAACCAATCATAACACACTTGAGAATTTTCATGATTTGATTAGTGGTCGGCTGCTGCTGTCCATGGTTGCAACGAACATATTCATCCTTCAAAACTTGTGGCGTGTCTCGACGGTTGCTGCAGATATCTCTAATCCAGGAACGAATCATATTCGAGATATTTTGCGTAGCTGGATTATTGTATGTGATATACCAATATGAAACAATAGCATTTGGTTCTTTTTTGCAGAGCTGCTGGATATGATCGATCACAGTGGAACTATAGAGATGTTAGACGGCACAGAGGAAGATGTGTTGAATGTACCATAAGATTGACTTTCCCGCCCCAGCTGAGTTTATTGTTAGCCTGATCTTGCGAAAGATTCAGGGAAATACCTACCGCCCCCATTGAGCCACATAAAAGAGTTCGTGGTTTCTGACCAATTTTTGAGAGGATCTCCGTCAATTAGCCAGGATCCCGTACCTGCTTGAAATTTTTCGCGAGCAATGTTATGTTCTGTAGAGGGATCTGGGAGTGACTTAGCAAGCCATTCGATTATCTGGCGTCGATCTTCATTTTGCTGTGCAGCCATAATTTCGTTTCGAATATACTCCAAGAGGTTATGGTTGCTGAAGGAAACATGTCTGATGTACACAAGGGGTTAGTCCCATACTCGAAACACACACACAAAGATAAGATGCGAGGAAGAGAAACCCTTTAACTGGGCCGTAGGATGCAGTTTGTCTCAACGAGCACGAGTCGATGATAATCCAAGGGCCGTAGCCTCTTTAAAAATTTGGATATTCATTACTCAGACAGGCGCTAAGCCTGCTACCGATCCCCGAAAAGTTTCATGACTTTAGAAGTGACTGAGACATTTGGAATTGTTTTGATGAGATAGTATTTGGCTCGTAAAAATAAGAAAACCTACAAATTTTCAACTCCAAAGGCGAGCATCAAATCATCTTTATGCTTATCGATGAAATACACATGCTTGTCCACATCTTTCCTCTTAAATGGCCACATCAAAGATTTTAGCTTCCCGATATGTTTTTGCTGCGGCGAAAAGGCGTCAAGTTCTTTCTTGATACCATCAAGCTCTGCCCTACAAAGTGACAAGGTTCCAGTTTTGTCCCCAAAGAGGGTTGGTATGTTGGTCGATTGAGTGCGTGGCAGATCGTCAATAGCTTTCAGAGTATGCTCCAGATTCTTGATCGAATCATAAAGGCGTTGAATATCTTCGCGGGCACCTTTCAATGCTTCATAGTATTCGATCAAAGCCCCGCCAACAGCCTTTGCCATCTCAATGACAGCCATAACGCTGACAGCAGTTTCGAGGCCAGCCATAGCATGAAGAACGTGTGATTGACAATGACAGATTGATATATATTGGAAGGAGAAAGGTCAGAAGTATTCCTGGGCCGGATTGATCAGTTGTCTATGATGAATTGTCTTCATGAGGTGAGAAGAAGGTCGAAGTCCTCAGAGCCTCTCATCTTGTGTAAGTGTTACCATTCGTTTGCCAACCAATCAAGGCCGATAGGCACGCACACCTGTCCGAAAAAACGTCTTGCATCTTGCTTCTTGTATAATGCTGCCACTGTGCCTCTTAAGTTTTGCGGGTCAAAGAAATTTTGTGCGAATGATACGTTGATGAATGGGTTACAGGGCGTTTGTTGACAGTAGCTTTGGGAAGGTAGAAAGCAGTCAGTGTCTATCAGCGAAAAAGGTAACCGATGTCATTAAGTTGGACTGAATATTAGAAGTGTGTTACGTTGTTGTCTATTGAGTTATGAACATACCGATTTCTGTTGAATTGTATTTGTAATTTTGTATTGAAATGTCTCGTTTTCCCCATCCAAAGCAGACGGAAGCCCACCTTTTTCCCACATGAAGAAGGCTCGGATCACATGACAATCATGTGATCCAATATCTACAACTGGTTATTGATATTGCTGGTGATTTTCCAAAGTATTATGAGGCTAGAAGCCTATCTTATGTACCCATTGTTTCAACTCAATCCTCATCGCCAGCATCAAAAAATACCCCACTATTCCCATCGTCCTCATATCTCTCTCCTCCAACCATTCGATAAATCTCGGTAGTCCCAATGCCGGAAATTTTAATATGAATTTCGCGATTTTGCCTCCCCCTAGTATATTTAGATATTTGGTGCAAAGGGCGAATATTTTGTAATCTGGGACATCGGGTTAAAGATCATCGAAAGAAAGTTGAAAATTGTAGGATGGTCATTTTCTGGGTCTGGAGACGTTTCATTCTGTAGTAAAATCATCCACCCCTTTCCCGGCCTGGAGCAGACGTGCTGTAGCAGAATGTAGACCAAGGCGGATCTTAAAAGCACGAGTGAATAAGCAGTCAAAGCAGACCTTAAAAATCATCTCCTTTTTCTCCTAGACAAGAAAAGCCTCAACAAGCTAGCACAACAGATAAAATGCACCACCAAATGCACCCAAGGGCCTCCCAAACCCTTCATCCCCTTCCTAAAACCTTCTCCGTCCAAAATTCTTCCCGTAGCTCTGAACGCAGGAGCGATATGATACAATGATAATGCACCAGCTACATTGCGACTTGTCCGATCAACAGGTCGCCAAGCGAAGATGATTGAGATGAGACAAGAAACGAAGAGGAGAATGGCATATTGTTGAATGACGGCGTGGGCTTGTGGTGCTGGGATAGTAAGTTGTGATGAGGGATTGAGAAGGAAGTTTAGGGAGGCGGGGATCTCGATGAGGGTGTGAAGTAAGAGCGGGAGGCGCTGGAGGAGAGACATTATCGTTTGGGGTTATATTGAGGAATAGTAGAGGAAGAGTATGTTAATGAATGTCAAAGATATCTCAATGTTGGAGAAAGTGTTGGTATCAGCCTACTTTTTTTTTTCGGTGGAGAGGTTTGGTATCAAGCGGGATTCCACTCCCGGCGGGGGGTTAACTTGGCGGAAGATTTAAAGTAAATCTAAAAGTAACATTACCCGTGCATACCCTACCTACCTAGTACATAATAGGATTGAACAACTATGCGTTGTCAAAACCCCTGCTTCTTCTTAGTGTTGCGAATACTATATATCTGGCCGGGCCAAGCCCAGCACAGCCCTCTCTACTTTCTAATTGGTTTAAAATTACTTTTTTTTGCATTAAATAAAATTTTGTTTTTTATTGTTTTATTT